>VZRU01008367.1:0-17117 GCA_013398155.1 Pedionomus torquatus
AGTTTCTTATCCACCGAGTGGTCCATCCATTCACATCCATATGTGAATACTAAAGTTGTAGATATATCAACCTCGGTGTTCAAAATCACTTAATTCATAAGCAAGGCTTTACTGTCTCTACCACTTTCCCCCAGTAGTGCTGTTGAATATGAATTTATCGTTGCTTTAACTCTGCTCAAGTATTAAGGTGAGAGTGTGTTAGAAAGACCCAGGAGAAAATAAAATAATCTTATGTTTGGTGAATTTTTTGTGTGCACTGTATATTTTATTTTCCTTTGAAGAAATATTGACTAACGGTGTACTTGGACAACAATTTAAAAAAAACCAACAAAACACATAGTATGCTACCATGTAATTGAAGCCCTTATTTTAACATATATTGCAGTATCTAACTTTTCCACATTTTTTCTAACTTTGGAGTGCTTGAGTTTCCAGTCTTACCATTCTTTTAACATAGAGAGGTGTTTGACTGTAGTAATGCTGAGGTGGCTGCAAGAATGATCAATCAAACCAGATTTTCATCAGTGGTGCTGTGCCACTAAGATAATAGAAAGTTTGTATAGTGGTAGGTAATAAAAGCTAACAATAACAAAAGGAGTTGATTTTCCAGTCAAATTGTAACTTGACTGGTTTGAGCTGTGTTTTACTAAACCCACTTGCAAGAGTTGGGTAACACTAAAAGAAGACAAGGAATTTCAGCATTGATAATGTTCTTCCTAAATTCCTAAAACCAATTATTTTCAAACATGTCATCTTCACTAGCTCTCAGTGAGGATTAACTACATGACAGGCTTGAACTTTTAAAAGCAAGTGAGTTTTAAATTATGAAAGAGCAGGGGGAAAAGGTGAGACTAATTTTTACCATACAGAAACATGTACAGTTTTTCAGCACATCATCATTCAAAGTTTTCTTGCTATAATTGTAATGAGAATTCATAGAATGGTTTGGATTGGAAGGGATCTTAAATATCACCTAGTTCCAACCCCCATAAAAGTGCGGGGATGCCAGAATTTTTCCTCTTCTCTTCTTTTCTTGACTCCCTTAAAAAAAATACTCTATGTATTTTGTAACCTTGTGTATTGTGTAGCCTGATTTTTAATTAATCATTTATCATATAAATAGTTTATCGAAAATTTATCTTGCCCAGAAGTATTTTTCCATTAATTTGCAAGCAAATTGTACTTCAAACTGCATGGACCAACACTAGTTGAACGGGCTACATTTGCGTTGTCTGACAGGATGGGCTTGGCACCCAGAGCTGGGTGTCTTGACTGAACCCATGATAGTCAGTTCAAAATCCAACATCAGCAAATATTTGCGGACATTATGTGAAAATACGTTTCACTGTACTCTCATAGAAGTAATCTTTCTAAGTATTTTCAGAGAATGAATCTTGTAATTCTCACACTCCCTAAACCCTCCTAGGTTAAGAGGCTCGCTGCTGTTGCACTACTCCTCTGCAAAAGAGTCCTTCATCCTCAGAGCTGGGACAAAGTGAATGCTGCCATTAGATATTTGTGGGAATTCTGCCTATACTTTTCTAACTGCATGTGGGTTTCCACCAAGTATGAACTGTTTTAGACCCAGAGCAAGTTCTTACAGATGTGGGGTGCTGTTTGTTATTCAGGATTTGATTTCCCATAGGGAGTGCAACCCCAGGGAAATTTCCACTGATGGGATCTGTGTAACCAGGACATCGGTTTTCCATACAGGCTACCAATGATGGACCTCCAAAGCCAAGCAAAATCAAAGGCATCAATGAAGATATTCACCCAGGATAGATGGGAGAACATCAGGATTTCAGGGTGACAGAGGGTGGCAGTTTCCATTCGCACCTGTTGATCTTCACTTTCATAGAATTTTGGGCTAAACTCTAATTTGAAACATCAGTAAATTACTGGAAAGCCTGAGGAAAGTCAGCAGTGACCAAACAGTGGCTTACTTGGTGGCCAAGAACAGATGGCCCACATTTCTCAGGGGTGTCACATAAATATTATCCTTTGTTTGGAGATAATAGTGAGGGAGATATTTCCAGGTGGAAAAAGATAGCTGGGCTGGGAAAGTTTAATCCTGAAAAATGGAAGCAAGGATGAAAAATGGAGGAAGACTGAAAAGCAGGTAATTGTAAATTTCGGGATTTAAACTTCAGTAGAATAGGATGAGACCTGTAAGAGGGGCAGTATGCGTCATATGTAAGGTTTGTGGGTGTTTGGAGTATTTTTCACAGAGATATTCAACCTACCCACTGCTGGCAAGGTAATATTGGACAAGATGAGCAACACACTGGCTTCAACTCAGCAGCTGGGGCTGCTTCCCCAGGGCTTGAGGGCTCAGACACAGCATCCGATGGCAGCAGATTAATGCCTATTACCAGGCATAAGGTGAGCAATGGGACTTGACCCTATGCATTAGTCCACAGCAGCTGTGAGATAAATAACATTAGTTTAAATGTCACTGACGGAGGTTTGGCTGACGTATGCAAACTCATTAAGCTACTTTAATCCTAGCACTCTAAGAAAAGGTGGTGATTTCAGCAGACTGAAGTAGGATGGGGTGTCCTCACTGCATGAGACAAAAGAGGGAGCTTCTCAGGCCAAGAGACAATTGGGAAGTCCTGTCTTGCAGGGTGAAAATGAACTGAAAGAGTCTTTCAAAAACAGAACTGAGAGTCTTTCCCTCTCTGTAGCACCTCTGCTTAGCCAAAGCAATAAACAAGAGCACGTGACCCAGGGGACTAGGCTGGCACAGGACACAGAGACTAGGCTGGCATATCTCATCCTCCAGTTTCATTCCTCACATAAAAAGACTTTTTCAGGTAGAGATGGCTGAAGTAACTTCAGTCAAAAAAGGAACCATTAGGAAATGTTTTTTATCTATTAAGAGCAATTGTAAAACTATATCCTCTCTTTGTCAAAGGGAATTAGAAACATCCTCCAAATAGATTTTTCTTTTGCTAAAACAACATTCAGCCTTTTTTTTTCCTTTTTAATAGGTGGAATATTTTGCATTGAAAGCAATGCTTTCTTTCATAAGAGAAAGCTTCTCTTCCGCGCAAACCCCATTTTTGACTGGGTTCATCCATAAACGTGAATTAGATACTAAGAACAGTGATAGTTTGATCCCTCCAACTGTCAAGTATATTGCTAACAAAGGCATTTTAGTTTTATTCTGAATTTTTAGCACACCAATAGCTCTCCTATCCTTGTAGATGTGGCCTGAGTGCTGCAAAAAAAGTGTGTGCTCACCATCCACTTGGTGGTGAGCTCAAGTTTTCAGGGTTGTAGAAGCGAATTGACAGTTCAGAAAATAAAGTCCTTCTTCCTTGATTTTTTTTATTTTTAGCTGACAAGTGTACTGATGGCCGGTTTAATTTGATTTGACACAGATGGTCATTTGAGTTGGCAACCATTCACCAAAATACATGTCACCCTTGGCTAATGACCTGGACTCATTGATAATCTTGTGACATCTTTTCCACATTGTATATGACATGTGCCTGTGAACTTCCTGCAATAACCTCTTCATGTTTTTAAATCCCAGACTGACAAATGCCTGTCTCCAAGATGTCATTTCTTCCTCACAAGTATGCACCAGCTTCTCAGTGAGCTTCCTGTGATGCTCTCTCTATCTTAGCCTAAGGGGTTGGTGGGAAGGGACATGTAAAATGCCATAGAAGGAGTTATCTACCCTCTATTTTTATCCAACACACCATACCAGACCGCGGCCTGAAGGAGCTGGAGCCAGTGGCCTGTCCTTTCTTCAACCTTGCCCTAGACCTGACGTGGAGGGATGCTGCATTTTAGCACCGTAGGTTGGGGAAGGAGATCTCTTTGCACCTATATGTTTAAGGGATCTTGATAATAACTATGAATGCCCCCTAATAATTCTCAGTCCTTATTTTCTCTACATCTGTAGTGACTGGGGATCTATAGTTTTGCCCTCTGAGCTGCCTGATCACTTCTGAGGAGGAAGTTAAGCCTTTTGTAAGTCCGAAAGCTGATCCAGAGTCCCCTGTAATCTATGGCTGCTTGATCAGACTCAAGGTTATATGACATGCAGGATGCCATCGACTACTACCGAAATAAGTGGTGGACATGAGGTTTGCAAGATAAAGTCTTGCACCTCTGCAAGATTTTCCAGACACTGAAAGACATTTTCCAGCCTAATCTTTTACCAAAATCCTTCTACCCAGTTTACATTTGTTTCCATCACAGGGCTATTTGCTCAATAAATTAAACAGTCGATAAATGCAGTGGCCATAAATCTTCTCCGTCACTAATTACCTTAAAAACGAAGAGACTGCTACTCTGCCTCCCTTATTTCATCTGATAGTCGTAGCATCAGCAGCTGATCTGGCTAATAATTCCAGCAGTCTGTCTTCAACTATGGCCCATTTCAGTGTCACAGGCAGAGAGAATATGAAAATCAGGCATGTGTAGAGTAATTTTTGATATGAGAGAACATTTTAATATTGAACAATGAGAAGCTCGGGGACTTCCTAGCCTGGAAGTTGCGTACCTTTCCCTTGGCTGAGGTTGTTTTGCCATTGTGGAGAAACGCCCTCTGGGAGCTGCCGCTGTGTGACTGCTAACACTTGGCAGTCATTCCTCTACGTGAGCTGTGGGGAATCTCCATCACTGTGCAACCATCTGAACCTTGTTTCTGTGAGATCCCAAAGGCTTTTGCAAGGTTTATTTATTATTAGCCTCATTTATCTCTCTCGTGACTGATTTTGAATATAAGGGAAGTAGATCCTGTTAAAAAATTCATGTGTTACTATCTAGGACACAGAGTCAAGTGTGGAGTAACCCATATTTCATCATCATACTATTAAATAACAAGAATTAATTTACTTTACGCCAGCTAGCTAAGCATAGCTGAACTAAATTTTAACATGTGGCAGAGAGCTGGCATCTGCTAGATTAAAGATGTCATATGTGGATCTGGGATATTTTATGAAAAAGATTAGTGGGTTGTTTCTGACATCACAAATTACCTTGTTGTTCTGCTAGGAAAATATTTCCAGTTTGCGGTGTCCTCTCCGAACCGCTGATCCTAACAGTGTAGCTCAAAGCAGGTGGCCATAGATGAAGCAGAAGTTCTGCCTACATTTTATGGTATGTATGCCTATGGGGGAGGGAGTAAGTGTTTGGAAAAGGAGCAAGACTGCATGCACCATCAAAGAGTATCCAGGGAATGGGGCTGTGGGCCCATCTGTGAGAAAAGGCCCTGTGGTCAAAGCTGTGCTTGGTGTGATGTTGTCCCAGGTAACAGTACCAAACCCCTTGCTATCCTTTGCTATGCATGTCCCCCTTCTTGGTTGTGCTGAAAAATGGTTCCTTAGACAGTGCTGTGATGGAAATTAAGGTAGTAAAAACATCTGCCCAAAGGTTCTCTGCACAGCTGAGGGGGGTGGGAATGAATGTCAGGATCTGGCAATGTGTGATGCTGTTGTTGTCATCCCTGTCTTCCACCACCAACCCACAGTTCACCATACCCTCTTTTCCAGTGGCCACTTTCACCAGCTTTCTGCCATACAAGAGTGAACAACGACAGAACTTTCGGGCCCAATGTCCACTGTTTTTTTCTAAAAGGGATCATTACAAAAAAGAAAAAAAAAAAAAGTAGTCGTTAGGAAGCACATGAGAAAATCTCATTTTAGCTTAAAAAAATACAGTGGAGTTTGACCTTTGCTGTGTTTTTTGCCATGATTCCTCACTTGAGCTTTATACAGTTTTTGTGGTCATGCCACTTTATTATTCCCACTGTCCTATTTCTTTCTTCTAGACACTACAAACAGCAAAGCTAAAAAGCACAAATATTAGTTAGAACTGTTTGCCCTACCCTTTGCAAGCATCAAGTGCATTCTTGGGTAATCCACAAACCGGAAAAAGAGACAAGGTCAACGATCTACTCATTTGTTACGGCTTGACCCATCTTACTAAGTCTACGGTTTGCTCCAGAGCTCTCATGGCCACAGTCCTCTCCCTGGGATTTGTTGATTGAGCATAGGTCAAGGGCCTTTCCGTGACAGAGCCTCTTGGACTCACTTTGCAGGCTGGCTGGCTGATTTTTAGTGGATTGATGAATGAGTTAGGGCACTGAGTCTCACTCTGAGCACAAAGACTAGAGCTCTCTCCATTCAGGTTTTCAGCCCCCAGCCACAATAGCAGAAGGACATAAAGATATTAGGTGTATAGGAGGATGTAGTTTGCTATGTAGAGTTCCATATGGATCAGAAAATGGCCCAGATATGGCTCTCAGAAACCAGTCCAGTCATAAAAATGGACACTCACATGGTTCAAAATAGCAAGAGAGGCAAACAACTCATCTGTGCTGCCCTGAGGTCCCCTGCCTCTTGTTTTTTGCAAACAAAACAGAACACAGAGAGAATAACCCGCTGCAAAATGCCAGTGCTTTTGTACTGTTCACCCTGCATCAGGGCACTGAAGAGCCGCACTTCCCCCAGCCCACACGACCCGTAGCTTTTGTCTGTCTGCACAAAGGATGTCTCTTCTGCAACACTCTGCAGCCCTAGCAGGAAAAGCACTGGCTTCTCTGTCCTGTCTCTGTGGAGAAGACAATCATAGAATCATGGAGTGGTTGGGTTGGAAGGGACCTTAAAGGTCATCTAGTTCCACCCCATCCTGCCATGGGAAGGAACATTTCCCACTAGAGCAGGTTACTCAAAGCTCCATCCAGCCTGGCCTTGAACACTCCCAGGAATGGGGCATCCACAACTTCTTTGGGCAACCTGTTCCAGTGTCTCACCAACCTCACAGGAAATAATTTCTTCCTAATATCTAATCTAAAGAGCAATTTCTTTCTTTTCCATGAGTTAATGTCTAGCTGCCCATCTAGTCTGACTGATGAGAGCCTGTGTAACTTGGCAATCTTCCTCTCTTTGTAGGTATGACGGATGGCTGTTGTCCATGAGTGCTGCTGCTATCCACCATAGATGCCACTAAACCAGGCAATGCGCTGCAGTGAGCAACATCCGTAGGAGACATTTGGTATGAGAGTGAAATGGTGTTTCCCCCAACTTGTTCTGCAAGGACAATGCAAAGACTGTATCCAGGCACACAGTGATTTGATTTCCTTTGGTTTTACTGATGAAGTGAAAACCTACCCTGTTTCTCTTTCCCAAAACCTCTAAAGTAAAATTCATTTCAGACCCCTCACGAGCTGGCTGGGCACAAGATCCTCCCTCAGGACTGCTCAGCATACTCATTCCATTGCTCTCACTCCTCTAAGATAATGAATCATGTATTCCAGGGCTTGCCTGCACTTGCAAGTTGTCACTGATTAAGGTAAGGTGCAAATATAAAGTGCCATTGCTGTTTCTTAAGAGCAGTTCAAGAGTTGAGTTAAGCAGGAACAATGCAATCTGGTTTTGCAATAACAGCATCTACACAGGGTGTTAATCGGGATAGATGATTGGAAACAACTCAGCACAGAGGCATGACGAAGGTGAATCAGCTGTAGTTGCTTAAACCTGTCTCAGAGGGCTCCAGCTGCCCTTGCCAACAGTAGGAGAGCATTTCAAACAAGCGCTGCTGAATCATAGAGTGATAGAATCATAGAATGGTTTGGGTTGAAAGGAACCTTAAAGACCATCTAGTTCCAGCCCCCCTGCTGTAGGAAAGGACACCTTCCACTAGACTACTGAAGCTCCTATGGATGATTTGATTAATATTCTACATGTTGCAGTCTGTGTTGTGGTTTGCAATAGGTAAACAGCAGTTAGCGTAAGCCATTAATATTAGCTGAGCTATCTGCTTTTCTAAAGGCTGGCTAAGAATAAAGATTGGTGTGTTGGCCTGTTGAGAAGCCAAGCGAATGGAAAAGGCATTTGACAAAATGTTCCAGTTGCAAATGAAAGCTCAAAGCTAGATGAGACTTGTCCACAAGAGCCTGTGACTGGTGACAGTTACTGCTCCTTGACCAAGTTGTTGTTAAGCAACAAAGCTATGAAGGAACATTTAGTGGGTTTCAAGTGCTGTCTTCTTGTCTTTCACTTTTACCAACTCTCTTGAGTGATTGTGCCCTTTATTTTTGTAATTGTCCCTGCTCAGTAGAGATATTTGACAAGCCATCTGGGAGGACCTACCATTGCATAACCTCACACTTGACTGGCAAAGTAGTTCACCTCTTCTGACTTGATTCTGCCCCTTCATGTAGCCAAGGACAACAGACAATCCTCAGGTGTCTTTCAGTATGATATCCCTGAATAAAAATCCAAAAAGCTCAGAATTTGGCTTTCCTCAATTTTTTCTTGCTCTTAGCCTAGCCCAAAACACTTAAAAAAATAAAAGAAGAAAGAAGATGTGATGGAGTTAAGTCTCTGGTCTTCAATTTGTATGCAGGAATGTAAAAAACCACCCTAACCCTCCTGTGGTTAAAGCAACTGTGGGAACTATTTGTGCTTTCAGGCCATCTCTGGCTACTTTATTCCTTTTAGGCCATTGCAGGTATCTACAGAGATGATTATAGAGACGTTTCAGTCTATGCTCAGAGAAAAGCAAGTGCTTCCAGAAGGCAATGCCAGGCTGGGATCTGTGCTTCAGGGGGACACATGGGCTTGTCCCACTTGCTCAGACCTGCCTCAGCTGGACACGAGTCTGTGACTGCCTGTGTGCCAGCTCTTACTCCACATCTCCTGCGAGGCAGAGGGTGCCAAGTCCTCCTTTCCCAATTGCTGTGGGGTGAAAGCCAGCATGGGGGCTGCTACTGGGGGGCATCTGGCCAGAGTCAACTGTGTGAGGGATGCTCCTGCCCTGCAGTCATGAGATACTCCACTGAATCTTTAACGTGGGCTCAGCCTGTCTTGGGGACCTAAGCATCCAAGGGAGGGCACAGAAGGGGGACTGCAGAGGCTGATGGAATAGTTTTGGGGTGGAGGGGGACAAGTGCAAGGGAAACAGGAAGATAAACTTCTTGAGGAATAATTTGCAGCCCTGCATCTGAAACTTGCATGGGGACCTGCATTATCTAGGATTGTCCCATCAGCTGATGTCAGGAGAGATTCAGAACAAGCTCCTCCACCTGCTGAGGACTTGTGTCAGAATTTGCCTGGCGATGCAAGTGAAAAAACATTACCTAAGGGAGTTCGGCTAAGTGTATGAACAAGAACAAGCTTCAGAGAATTCAAGTCATACAGCCAAGCCTGCATTTCAGGGAGAAGAGGTAAAGGTGGTGGGATACAGCACAAAAACACCAAATATGACCTAAGACTATTTTCATAGTTCTCTTTTCTACGTGATCATTATTACTATTTTTCTTTCAAAAATAACTTTCCCATCAATCCAGCCCTAAGGCAGTTAAGACATGGGACTGAAAGCTACAGCTGACCCATATCTGCACAGCAGAACAAAATAGTTCATTAGTGTTTTGAAGTCCCTATCTCAACCTTTGCTTAAGCTTGAAGATCAGCAACTACAGCTCCAGTTGATAACACTGGGAATGGAGAGGATCTGATACCTATGAAAATCAAGCTCAGAGGGACTCAGAGAATTTCTATCAGTGACACAAACCCAAAGAAATTTCCTGGGTGTTGTATTTTGTATTTGGAGTTTCACTGACTTGGGAAAAAATCCATGGATTATATATTCTGTATATTCCAGAGACAGCTTCCACATGGTCATCTGTAGTACCAAACGTTACAGTCAGTGTATTCTTCTGTTCTTAATTTGCCTTACAGAGCTATATTTCTTCAAAGATATAATATGATTTGGAACTCTGCTTTTATGTTCATAAAAGATTTTATTCACACTATACTCTTTAACAGGTGCATCCAGAGACTAAGCCCATTTTAGGAATGTGTCAGAGGAATAGAGCTAAAATGAGTTGCCAAAGCTGCTGTCTGACCTTTAAGTACATACTTAAATCTCCATCTCAGGGCTTCACAGGCCCAAGAACTTTCTTTTCTCAGTGCTAAAAGCAGAGTGTCTGCAGGTCAATTTTCATTCTGGCTCTTTTGAGCAAGGTGCTGAGTCCACATGGTAAAGCCAAGTGCTGTGTACACAGGAAATTGTGGCAAACCTCTGCATGTAACCAAACAGCTTTTCTGTACACTGAACAGCAATAATCAGGGTAAGCCTTTTCCCCTTGACTGTGTTTCCTCCTGCACTTTGTTCTACTGAAGCAGCTTCTGTAAATAACCTGAGATACAGAAGTTTGCCTGTCACCCTGTAAAAATACTAAAGCTCCACTGTCTTATAATCAGGTCTCCAGGACGTGCTGCCAGGAGACACTATATCTAGGGTCAAAGTGGGTTTGACATTTGGAGATCTCAGCTGACCACGTTTGTGGTTGGGGGACGGGGAATATAGTTTATAAGCCACTGGGAAAAGATGTGCTGGGAAAAAGCCACGGGAGGGAAGGATGGCCAGCTGAGGACATGGTGGATCTGAGAGAACTTTCCTTCTGCCCCAGCCAGGAGAGCAGAGACCTGTCCATGTGGATTAGAGATGTTTCTCTGACCTCATAACTAGTAATTTGGATGCCACCCAGCAAGAAGGAAGCCAGACCTTGAGGGAGGCTGTGCTTGTATGACTGGTACATAAAGTGACACCATGGCAGCATTTTTCTTTACCTGCCCCCTTTGGCACAGGGATTGGAGTATTTGCTAACATTGTGTACACACAACGAAGCTCTCAAAGCTTATCAGCAGAGAAATGCTTCACAGTAAGTCCTGGCACAGGTCAGACTGCCCAGTGGGGTGGGTAGCTCCACTGCTGTATCTTCTGCCATAAGCCACCAGCAGCCAGTATCTAGCACACCTCTGGAGGAGGCACCCACATTACCCATTCTGAGCATATGCCTGCTCACTGCTTCTGCTGCCCGGACATCAGCCTGGGGACACTGGCCCAAAGACAGGAAAATGGGTTTTGTTTGTTGTCCCCAACTAGAATAAGGTGTCCCAAGGAACAATAAGTTTAGATAGGCTTCAGCTTGGCCTCCCCACCTCCACCCCTTCCCCCCGCTCCCTTATTTAACCAAGGTTGGATTAACTCTGAAGCATGGTATGGTCATTTAAGTGACAATGCTGCTAACTGTTTCAGGGCTGATTGTTTTACACACAGGCTGTGTGCAGATGTCCAGCACATTTTCATGTCTTGGGACTTCTTTCATCTCTCTGATCCCAAAGTGCAAGACCAAACTCATCTCTTTGTTTGGAAGTCTTTGCCTCAGTAAGACTTCAGAAAAGCTGACCCCTCCTGGTTTTATACTGGTCAGCAAATATTTTCACAAATTCAGTGGTGGTTTTGATGACCAAATAATATTCTTTAGTAAATTAAAAGCACATGTTCTGGAAAAAGCAAATATTTTAAAAGAGCAAGTATTTCCTGCAGCTGTTTATTTATCACACTGAAATTCTAGAAAACCATGACAGAGGTTTGGAGAGGTCCAAAAGAAATCTTGAGGTCCGCATCTGATCCACGTCACTCCTGATAGTTGTTCGGCTAACCTGTTCATAGTTACCTCTGATGCTGGAAAAGTCAGGTTAGGCTCAGGAAAAAGATATCTTTGACAGTGAAGGAAGTGCAGCACTGACAGAGGCTGAGGAAGTATGGAATCCCCCTCACTGGTGATTTTTAAGTCATCAGACGAGCCATGTTTCTGACGTACTCTGGATGCCTTCTGTGGAGATGCTGCTTGGTACGTTAAGGCAGTGCATGCCTTGATGGAGTGAAGTAAATTTTTTTTGTTCAGGCATGTCTGCGAGCAGAAATTGCAGAACACGTTTCCCAGGGAAGTGGTGGATGCCCCATCCCTGGAAGTGTTCAAGGCCAGGCTGGATGTGGCTTTGAGAAACCTGATCTAGTGGGAGGTGTCCCTGCCCATGGCCTGGTGGTTGGAACTACATAATCTTGAAGGTCACTTTCAACCTAAACTATTCTATGATTCCGTGGCCCAGATGAATATTTTTTTTAATATTTTGTACTTTAACACAAAGAAAGTTGAGACAGGTTGGTAGGCACAAACCACATGCTTTATTCACCATTTTTGTAGCTAATGACATATATCAACTTCAAGGTTAAAGGGGAAATTGTCTTCAGCGGCCAGCCAAGAAGAGATGCAGTTGGGAGTCCTCAGGTGATGGTCCTTTCCTAGGTGCCCATTCAGAAAATGACAGCAGAGAATGACAATCATGTCAAAACCTGCACCCTATAACTTTTCCCTCTGTAATATTACACCCTTCATTAAAGCCTGCTCAAGTTGCCTTTCCGTGATCTTTGTCTGATGACAACACTGGCACTGACTGGATTATGTTTAATTAGGTACAAATGTTGCACACTAATTGGCCGCTAAGCCTTGTACACATCTGTAATTAGATATATTAAAATGACTATTATTTACTCATTATCAGTTGTATTTGTTCTAATATGGAGTCGTCAGTCTAGAAGGCACCAAGTGGACAGAGTAGGGGAACTTCAGTGCAGGCTCTAAATTATAACTGGACTGTAACACAATGAGAAGCAAGAGGAGAAGAGGACAGACACGTGGCTGAGGCATAGGAAAGCAAGCCTTCTCTGGGAACGCACCAGTGCAAAGCCATGAGGAGAAGAGCACTGAGATAAAAGCCGAGGAGCTGCTGTAGCAGCTCCAAGGTATGTTAAGTGAAAGGCTATAAGCAAAAAAGACCTCTGAAAACTGCAAATGGGAGGCCTTTAGCAATAGGCAAGTACAAGCACTTAAGCACTGTGCAACATCTGGGTAACACAACTGCCCCCCTAACCCTCATAAAAATGACACAGTAGTAGGGAGTGGGGTTTTGAACACATCCTGCACTCCAGGTACACCCAAAGTTTCAAACTAGCCCCTGCATTTGACACACAGCCATTTATGGGAAGGCCTGAGCTTTTATTTCCTAGTTTCTTTTTGTATACAATTTGCAGTGGGTGGGTAAGATTAAAGAGTAAGGAACACCAGATCTAGAATGAAAAAAGCAGAGCTCAAGAGCTGAATGTCAGTAATTGAATCGGGTGCAAAAATACAACTAGTGACATTATAATTACTGAAATTAAGTATCAATTTATATGAGTATGCACTATAATACTTTTGACAGCCTCAAATATTGTGTGATGTCAAATAGAAACAGGATGACAGCTCTCTAATTTGTAAAGAAGTAGCAATAGAATCACTAAAGCTCACTTAAAGGATTTTATTCTGCAAGATACAAAGATGGGAAAATTTTTAGTGCACAGAGGATAAGTGCTTATAAATGCCCAGTAAAACCATGCATACATCTGTAGCTATTAAGACAACTTTTCTAAAACACAAACATGGTACATGGAATAACAAACCCTGCAGCAGCATCATGGAAAGCTTTGGTCTGAAGGAGGAAGCGATAAGAGGATAGGGGATCCACCTCACTTTAGGTACTGCAGATGTACAGGTTCCACACTAGTTGTGTCTGTGTCTTCCTCTAGTCAGTAGAGAGAAACAGGTACCACCGGAGACAATTCTTACTGTATAAATATCCATTTAGGATGCCTGGTGGTGAGATGAATCCGGGTGATTTCTCTCTTGCCATCTCCTGGAGAATATTTTCTCCAACATGCCTCTCCAAGATTGGCCCTTTAAGTGTGCAGGAGTTCTGCAGCCATGAGGCAGTGATTTTTTTTCCCCTTCAAAACAGCTTCACATTCCTCTACCACCTTCCCTTTCTCCTCCCTGTGTATAGGTCCTTTTCGCTAGCAGGATGGCACTTTTTTTTTCCCCCGTTGCTAGGTTGGTAGCCTAGTTTCCCAAGGAAAGGAAGCTTATGAGATCACACTGTCTGTGCAAGTGCCAGTCAGTCCCTCCTAAATAATTTTTGAGCCTGTGTGCTGAGTTTGATCGAACTTGACAGGGAATGGAAGTCTCAAAGGTCTGAGCTGCCTACAAGTGCTGCAAAAGTAGGCAGGCAGAGGAGAAAAACCTTGGGAGTGCATCCACTGCAGAAACACAACTCTATTACTAGACGCCAGAGAGTCCACAAAGGAAACAGTCGTTACCACTGAACACCATGGGAGATACAATTTCATAGATTCAGCAGCTCACAAAACGACTTGATTAATATGAGCATGGGCAAAATGTTCTTCTCCACTTCTTCTAGAGCACAGGGTTTCCAGTTACAGAGCAGCAGGGGGGGAGCTCAGAAAAGACAGGCCAGCAGAGTGAGTTTAGAGCTAATTGCTGCTCCTTCTCAGGCCAGTACTCGTGTGAAATCTGCTCGACTTCCCTGTGACTCCGATACCCCCATTTGCATGATCTAGTTCACACAAAGGATGAGATCAGAAACTTCAGACCACGGACTAATGCAAGCAGAGAAAGTCCTAAATTGCTGTGAGCTGGCAGAGCACCGCGGTAGTCTGGGAAAATGCCTTATAATGGGCCATCGTTTCGAAGCACATCTCCATGACTAAGGGCCCAGCTCATTTTTCTTTGCACTTGTATATATGACAGTTGCTAATGGCAATTCATTTAATGTGAGCATGAGTCAAAGCAGAAGCTAAAGACCAGCAAAAGCTGTACCTGGTACATCAGCTGGCTCTCGCTTATTCCTGCTGTGGCTTTTCCTAGAAGGTCAGACGCCCCTGACACACTAGTGAGCCTGGACAAACTCCTCGCAGTTCCTTGTTAATGCTAGCGATGGGGAAAAACAAGCTATTCACACAGGTGGGATTCAAAGAGAAGCTGACATCACTCAGTTTACAGAAAACAAACAAACAAACAAACTAAAAACTAAACTAACCACAGCTGACATTAAAATGGAGATAGGGGAGTTGTGCAACTTTGCATGTTCAGTGCAATATAGATGTTTTCTTCTTCTAAGCCTTCTAAGTATTGATGTGACAGATCTCTGATTTAGGTGGAGAGAGTACAAATCACCAATACCTGGAAAAAAAAAAGGGAGGGAAGGGAAGGAAATGAAATGAACCTTTGATGCACAGCAAAACCAGGGAGCTCACCAGCAGACAACGACATGGCTGAAGACAGACTAGGATCTCTGCAAGGACAAGTATTGCAGCTGGTCCTCAACAGTCTGCCCAAGGACACAGGCTGAAATTCACAGCAAAAAATGCCTATAGCACAACATCTACATTAGGTATGTATGCTGCAACACTCTTTAAAATGAGGCTTCTTCCATGGGAGACGTGAACCACAACTCTTGTGCTCCCAGGGCTGAATGTTTTCTGTTACACAGCAGATCTATGAAGCCTCAGGGAAGCATCCTTTACCTATTATTTGTTGGTGTCATTTCAATCCAGATGTTTTTCTTCTGATGAAAGCTAAAAGGTAAAATAAGATCGTTGTAATTAATAAAGCCTACCTCCTCATGTAGCATTTTTTACCCATCAAATATCTCAGTGTTACTCCCCTTTAATAGACAGTAGAAGTAAGGGTGAGAGAGATCAAATGAAATGTCTTGGCAACAGAACAAAACTGAGTCTTACATCACAGGTCTAGTAAAAGGAACAAGGGTGCCTATTAAGCCTCAATAAAAAGCAAAGCTTAGGACAATTTTCTGACATATTGGATCTTTAAATGAAGCATTGTGAAACTAATGTAACCAATGCTTCATGCTAACAAAATACACTCTGAATTTTTCCTCTGTCAACATAATTTAGGGTTTCTTGGAATGTGGGAAATTAAATGGGGCTGTGACTACAGGAAAAGGGCAGCTTGTGCCAGAGGACTGGAAAATTGAAAATGCCCCAAAAGAGCACAGGAACAGGTAAGACCTCTTTCACTACCCAGTCAAAGTGAAATGCAGAAAGGGGCATAAATACTAAACTATCAATTTACTGTAAAACTTCTCATGCTTAAGATACTACTAATAGAAGTTCTGACAAAGAGATGCTATATTGGACACTTGGTTTGACTCTGGAAGAGAAGTGTTTGGCAAAATTAGACTGTGTACCTAAGCACATCCTGAAAAAACCTTACTGATAGTGTCTGTAGCAAAAAGATGGTTTAAGGGAGGATAAATCTGAACAAAACAATTTCCATCAATATCAGTGATGACTTTCTTAATGTTTTCTTCCTTTCTTCCTTCTCCTATTGTTTTTATTGGGTTTTTGTTGTTGTTGTTTGGCTGGCTGGGGTTTGCTTTTTTCTTCCCTGCCTTAGAGAGCATCATTTTGAATATGCAGTAGAGTCCAAAGTGTTATAAAAATTAGTGGTCCTAAAGGATGCGCTGCCCATCCACTTTTGAATCTGCTGCTTCACAGAAAAAAAAAAAAAAAAAAAGGAAAAAAAAAAAAAAGGTGAAAAAGTGTTCTCCACATTTGATCCACATATGTTTGAGAGAGATAGTAAGTTTTTCGTGTTCCTTAATAAATTGATCTAATAAGTAAGAAACCTGGTGGTGCAGTCGGAGGTATACACAAACACTTCATATTTTGGTGGCATGAACCTGGAGTTCATATTTAGATAGCATCCCTGTTTAGAGGCAAAACTGAGCTTTCAAAATCCTTACCTAGGCACAATACATATTGACTTCAGAAGATATTTTTTCCCAGAGAAGAACTATGTATAGAAGGTCAGAGCTAGTTGTTTGTCTCCTGTAGCAGTGCTGTTTCTCTTGCTGAAGAGATTTCCAGTACCTGTGGGCATGGATTTCTGCTCGTGGGTAACAGCATTTGGGTGAACTAGTCTCACCTTCAGCAGGCTGTTTCCATCTTTTCTTAATATCAGCTTAGGAGATAAACAAACAATAAAAAAAAAAGCAAACAATAAAACCAAAAAGCTAGGGTAGAGGCCACCCACAAGGCGGGTTTCTGGCCATTGGAATCATTTAAACCTATTTTTGCAGTTGTGTCCTGAGAGGCAAAACCTATGACAACACAGTCTGCCCAGCCATTAGCAAATTCTTAGCTCAGGAGTATGGGGCTTTAAGTAAGATCTTCCAACACAGACCCACCGTGGGGATTAGAGGAGAAAGGAACAGCTAACAACTCACCGATGACAGGGCTGTGTCTCTCTCTCCCACATCACCTTCAGCTTTTCTTCTCACTGGGCAGCAGAAGGTCCTTAAGCCCAGAGCAAATGAAAGCTCCTTGCTGTACCACCACTGCAATGGGCCTTGCGTTGAAACAGTCCCTCAGGAGAGACAACAGCCAGC
>VZRU01008370.1:0-2500 GCA_013398155.1 Pedionomus torquatus
CGTGTGGGCCTGTCTCAAGGCTGAACTCCGAGTTGCGGGGAGAAAAGGCCCAGAGGCAGATAGGAGCTGAACCCCATTTTGCAGCGAGATGTACTTCAGATCCAATAAACAAGCAGCGCTTTTTTCAGAGAGCAATTTTCAAACTGACACGAAGGGCGTTAAATGTTCTCAAAGAGCTTTATTTGTAGGTTGGTGGGATTTTTTTAATCAGTTTTTATTTTCTCACTGTTGTGCTGTATTTTCTGCAGAGACTGTTAAACAGTTGGCGACCTAGGATATGTTTCCTTCCAGCCTTTTCTCCTGTTAGAATGAACCAATTTTTAAAGGTTTTGTTGATAATTTTGAAAAACTATTCCATTTTCCAAGGTTCATGCACCTGCTCAGCCCTCTTGTTTTCTGCTCCTACAACTAGAGTGTGTTTACAGCATGAGGGCACACGTATCCCTTCACTTCATTCAACTTGGAGTTAATATGCTAGCCTGAAAAAAAATAAACTACAAATTGAATTACACCTACTCTACCTAATACAATTGTTAAAGATTACAAATCGAGTAGTTGTAATTCACAGTGGAATTGCTGGGAGTAAAAACACTGAATTCAGAAACTAATATTCTTTTAAACTGGTCTGTGAAAGGCGATTGTTTATAGAAACAATAGCAGCGTGGCCCTAAAACGGGGCTGAAAAACAGTGTTCTGGTCTGGTTTTAGTCCGTGTTGAGAAGAACCCAAAGTTCTTGTGGAAAGTACAGAAGCTCAGCAGAGCAGCAGTGTAGACTTGTGTTATCAAGAAAGCTGCTATTAATAATTCTTTCCGTTCTTCACATTTCTGTGAAGTGAGTGCAAGCTATTTTGTCTTTCTGCCTTCGTTTCCTTTCAATATCTGATGACTTTCTGGCACGTTATGTTGCTAATTCAAGGGACTTTTTGATCAGATGAAGTGGTTAGGTTACCTTAGAATTTGAACTGCTTCTTATATGTTACCTTTTGGTTTCTTAGTAGTTTGTATTATTGCTGGTGTTCAGCCCCTTTTTCTCTGTATGTATTAAATTCCTGTGTTTTCCATCAGTCAGGTTGGTTTCCTGAAGAAACTTCACGTGTGAACTGTGGGTTTATTTTGAATCATTAACAGGTCGTCAGTATTAGGATGTAGTTCTGCACACACTCTTGTTCGTGTGTGGTTCCGTTTACTTCTGTGCAAGTAAATTTTCCGGAACCGGAGTTTCAAGCCTTTCAATTCCAAATTAATTAACCTGTAGTTCCTGTTCATGGAAGTGGAACGAGCTGGTGAACTTTAACAGAGCATGATCAATAAAATAGTATTCTTTGTACTCTCACTGACTTCATGTTGGCCGATTTGCTTCAGAGAAGTTTACCCAAAGGTTTTGTAGAAATCACTGTAAACAAATAGGAAGTTTTTGTTCTTGGACAGAGGGAGAAGAACTTAAACCTTCTGAAGTGGTTGTGAATTCCAAAATAAGTCCTTTTCATAGTAATTTGTCACGATTGTACTTCTGAACTTGTAAGCAGTATGCCAAGGAGATGACATGATTGTAGTGTCACTGTAGAGCTCAAGAGCCTTCTTACCCCTAAATCTTCAGCAGTAGATGAAGACTGTAGTGTGCTAACATTGAAAGGTACCTGAAAAGACTTGTTTGCTCCCAGAATGGTAAGACTGGTGTTGCTGGGCACTGTCCAGTACAAGTATGTGAGAAACTAATACTTTGAAGGTGGCTGGATATCATATAGCCTAAAAAATTTCTTTCCTCTGCTTTAGGGAACAAGTGCAGAACAGGACAATCGCTTCAGCAACAAGCAGAAGAAGCTGTTGAAGCAGTTGAAATTTGCAGAATGCTTAGAAAAGAAGGTAAGTTGATTGGGATGAGATAGAAAGTAAGACACATGAACCGGAAGACAGTTCTCAATGGAGTGGTTGGGTATCAAATGGTACATACAGGAATGTGAGGAATGTCTTTTCCTCTAAAACTCTATCGGAGGGTATTTGGAATATCTGCTTGAGCATCAGAGATACAGTAGTAATATACCTGCAGAGCTGCCTCCACCTCTGGGGCTACCAACATCAGAAGGACATGGACCTGTTGAACTGGGGCCGGAGGAGGCCACAAAGATGCAGGAAGGGCTGGAGCCCCTCTGCTGTGAGGACAGGCTGAGAGTGTTGGGGGTGTTCAGCCTGGAGAAGAGAAGGCTCTGGGGAGACATTTAGAGTCCCTTCCAGTCCCTGAAGGGTGTCCAGGAAAGCTGGGGAGGGACTCATGATCAGGGAGGAGAGCCATAGGACAAGGGGGAGGATGGAGATGAGATGTGGGGAAGAAATTATTTCCTGTGAGGGTGGTGAGTCCCTGGAACAGGTTGCCCCGAGAAGCTGTGGCTGCCCCATCCCTGGAGGGGTTCAAGGCCAGGCTGGATGGGGCTTGGAGCAACCTGGGGTGGTGGGAGGTGTCCCTGCCCAGGGCAGGGGGTGGCATTGGATAGGCTTTAAGGT
>VZRU01008370.1:7500-20846 GCA_013398155.1 Pedionomus torquatus
ACATAATTCAAAGAAAGAGAGGGAGAAGGAAAAAGAGAAGACTCGTCAAAGATCCCCAACTCGTTCTAAGTCAAGGTCAAGATCTCGATCACGTTCTCCATCTCATTCTCGACCAAGAAGGCGTCATAGATCACGGTCAAGGTAGGGCTTGAATTTACCTTGATCTTGAAGGTTGAAAAGGGTATAATTTCTTCTGAAGCTTAATGTAATGTTCTCAGTTAAAGTAGTGATTGTTTTGGAGATGTTGAGCTATGGATGTTTTAAGCCAAAAGATGTGTTTAATGGATAAACGTGTTGGGAGTTGTTTCCTTCCTACCAGTTCCTGAGAAGGTGCTTCCAGCGACTAACACAGTCTGGAGGAGGAGTGGGGTACTCAGTGCTGAGTATGGCACTTGTTAGATAGTAGGGAACTGTGTAGTCATCTCTCAGGAGACAAGTTTTATGCTGAAGATGTATTTCACTCTTTTTTTATTTTTCCTCCTTTCTTGGATTATTTTGCTTGTTGGTAGAGAGATCTTGGTAACTTAAAGCCCTGATGGTGTCTGGATCTTTTACTTTGCATCATAATCTAAATGCTGCTTTAATGTCATCCACTTGGAGAAAAGCAACTTCACGATCAGTGCCCTGAGGACAAATTTCCTCAAATCTGAAAATTAGATAGTTGCTTTTCATTTGAATTTTTGATTGTGACAGGTCTTACTCCCCTAGAAGGCGACCAAGCCCCAGACGACGGCCATCTCCAAGGAGAAGGAGCCCTCCAAGGCGGATGCCTCCCCCACCCAGACACAGAAGAAGCAGATCCCCTGTGAGGCGGTAAGATTCTCTTTTTTGGGATAACTGAAAATATTAAACTTTGAAAGTTGAAGGGAACGGTAGTTGTTGAGGAGGGAGAGTTATCAAAAATACCTTTTTCATCTTCCCTTAGCACTGTCGGGTGTGTGATCTGAGTGATGTCAAAATTGCAGCGTCATTTTTGTGTGTTGTGGGGTAACATAATAGTAGCCGTGAAAGGATTTCTTTTGAGTTGAAAAAGTGATGAGAATACCACCCCTTTGAAAAGTGGCAATTTCAGAACTGCAGCTTCTTCAGATGGCTCTGGATCACTCCCAGCATAGATTGACATGGCTTTTTCTAATCTACTTTTCTGCTTATTTCTTAGCTTTTTCGGGTGTTTTTCCTGCCTGGGGAAAAAAAAAAGCAACCCAACAAGTAACTGGATTTTACTTACTGGCAGTTTTTAAATTATGCTCTACACTTCCATCACATCCAATTAAAATCAAAATTCAATTCTGACTTGCAATGTGTTTCTTTGCATTCTTAAAAATCTTCAAGGTCTGCTCTGTAGTGTTGGAGGTTGCCTTTTTGACAGCATGAGCAATTGTTCTAGTAGCAAAGCTCTGAGTTGCCTCTCAAGGAAAATTGTGTACTTCTGGCAATGTCAAAACAGACGTTTGTCTTCAGAGGAAGAGAATAGATTCCTGTCCTCTGTGCAGGAGGAGAATTAAAGTGATGCTTCCTGTGTATGGCACTGGGTCTTTTTTAGGAAGGAAAAGTTCCTCCTTTTGATGACAAGGTGATGACGATTCTATCTTTTTTATTTTTTTCTCTTTTAATCTGAGTTCGTAAAGACGTTCATTTCACACAGTTACTGGGAAAACTGTAAAAAGTATCAAACGTGTATGTTGCAAGATGTACAAGAGCTCCCTTTCGGCAAATGTTTATCTCACTCAAGGTAGGGTTTCTTTTTTCCAGGTTCTCAGGAATTCTGCAGCCAAAGGTGGATTCTGCAGGTACACAATTGCAACAGAACTTGCCACAAATTTTGCCGCAGAATTCTAGAGGCCCTACCTTTTTAAAATTCCAAAGTGAAGATTAAAAGACTAAAACATAAGAATGGATAGATTGATTCTGAGCTGTTGTAAAGTTGTCTGAAATTTTTACCTGCTGGTATAAGAACTTTTTAGTGTACTTGCACACTAAACTCTTAAACAGATCTCTTCTGAAGATCCTTAAATCACATGTGCTAACACGGACAATTCTCTTAACCGTCCAAAAGTTCGAGAGCCCAAACAAAACTAATTGCTCCCAGGAGCAAAGCTTAGTTGTAGTCTGTAGATTGACAGAAAGCAAGCAAAGGTAACACTAACAATTTTTTGCTCACTGTGTAGTTTAAAAATAACTGTGAAAGATGGGTTGTTACTCTCCTCTTCTACAAACCAAGTGTTGAAGGCTGCCCACCATGATTTGGAAGTGCTGTTGTATGTGCTCTATGTAATGTGCTTGCCAACAAATGCCATTCTGTGTTCATGCTCAAATGTTTCTTCAGCTGGCTGGTCAAAATCTAATACAAGATTTGATTTACAGGAGAAGACGGTCATCAGCATCCTTATCTGGCAGTAGCTCTTCTTCCTCTTCCTCACGTTCCCGATCGCCACCAAAGAAACCACCTAAAAGAACTGTATCCAGTCCTCCTCGAAAAACACGTAGGCTCTCTCCTTCGGCGAGCCCCCCTCGGCGGAGACACAGACCATCCCCACCAGCAAGTCCACCTCCAAAGCCACGTAGGTCTCCGACACCCCAGCAGTCGAATCGTTCAAGAAAAAGCCGTGGCTCTGTTTCGCCTAGCAGATCATCAGGTAATCAAGTAAAAACTTGTATTCCGACATCTTTTTATCTTTCTTTGCTTTTGTTTTCTCAGAGATGGTGTCTACAGTTTGTATGAGCAAAAAAGCGTGTGAGAATGTAACGAATGGCAACTGAGTTATTTGTCTTTGTCTTCTAGCACCCAAACATAAGAGTACAGAAAAAAGAGAATCTCCTTCTCCAGCCCCAAAACCAAGGAAAGCAGAACTGTCTGAATCAGGTACAGCTCTCAGTTTTCAACGTCGGTTTTGGGTGGAGTTTTTAATCAAAAATGCCTGACAGTAAAAGGCAGCGGTCAAGCGCTGAACTGTCTTAATAAGCTGGCCTTGAAAGCAAGGGTTTTAGGAAGTATAAAGGCAGTTGCTGGGGCTGCCTCAAATACTCCATCCAAGTGTGCTTGGGCAAAGCTTAGCCAAAGCATATTCCATCCTTAATGTTACCTTAAGATTTGGGGCTTGGGGAGGAACATGCTTGATGATCCACTAGTGTACTATTTTGCTTCTGCCTCAGTAAGGAGGATTTGTGTCTTCAGTTCCAATGTTCTCTCTGTGTATGTACCTTTCCAGAAGAAGACAAAGGCGGTAAAATGGCTGCAGCAGACTCAGTTCAGCAGAGGCGTCAGTACAGGAGGCAAAATCAACAGTCTTCATCTGGTATGGAGGACATGAATTTCCTAAAGCTGCGTTGTAGTTTATTTCTGCTGGATTTAGTTAATGTTACGTTCAAATACTGATGAAAATTATTTGCTATGTGCTCTGCTACACTGCTATAAACTTAATTGTAGATTTCCTGCTCATACTGAAGTCACCTTAATTATCGCTCAGGAAGAATAAACTATAACTTCTAAAGGTTATGATACATGTCTTGGTAGTGGGTTCATGTCTTTAAAAGTTTCACTTTAAAACTCTTAATGTCACAGCACAAATCTTGTTTGCTATGGATTAGTTAATCTGTTGTTGCAATAGGTTATTTCCTAATATTTTTGACTGTGGCATGCTTGAGATCAGTAAATTAACCTGGATCTGGTACAGGTTTTTACTCACTTGATACTTTTATAAGTAACTGCAGTTCACCTTTTAAATTACCAGGCCAGGCAGATTTTGTATGACCAGTCAGGTTCCTGCAAATATTTTTACCCAGCTCTGATGAATTGATTATCACTGAGCCCTCTGAGGGTAGATTTAAGTTGAATATTAGAAAAAATTTCTTTACTCTGAGAGTGGTGGAACACTGGAGCAGGTTGCCCAGGGAGGTGGTTGAGGCCCCTTCCCTGGAGATATTCCAGGTGAGGCTGGATGAGGCCCTGGACAACCTGGGCTGGTTGGGGGTGTCCCTGTGACTGTGGGGAGGTGGGACTAGATGGCCTTTGGAGGTCCCTTCCAGCCTGGATGATTCTATGACTTCAACTAACTTTTTTAGTTGAACTGCTTTAAATGGAGGCTTTTTATTTTGTGGAAGAGGAGGTTAATAGTTTATACTGCAGCGTAACCCTATCAGTAAATGTGTTAATGGTATCAGGACAATCATTTTCCAGAGAGTGATTCTTCTACGTTTCTAGATTCTGGCTCTTCTTCATCATCTGAAGAGGAAAGACCTAAAAGATCCAATGTGAAGAACGGGGAAGTTGGCAGACGCCGACGCCATTCACATTCACGCAGTCCCTCACCGTCTCCACGAAAACGACAGAAGGAATCCTCCCCTCGGTAATTTCTTGTTAAGTTGAACATAACTGATGCCTTTTTTCCTGTTGACTGTTGTTTATCTGCTATGCAACTGTCAGCAAATACACAACAGAATTAAACCATGTCCTATTTGCCCGATCTTGTTCTGCACATTTGGTAAGAATTGCTCTGAACTTCTATTTGCATATGTTCATTTTTTTGCCTCAAATTTCTGGCAGATAGATCTGTATTCTTTTGTTTTTCCTCCACTGCTATCAGGATGCAGATGGAAAAGAGGTGGCAGTCGCCAGTGATGAAAAGGTTGGTTAGAAATTAATCTGTTAAATAGGATTTACATGTAGAAAAATCACTTAGGCAAGCTGTCATTTATTTTATCGTGGATAAGTACTTGCCATCCTTTGTTCTTTGGACTTGCACATGCAAAGTAAGTAAAGAGAAATTCAGACTCTGGATTTGGGGTGTTTCACTGGGACAAAAAAAGATGAGCACCTGCTCTGTCTCCTTTGTTCGTTGTTCGTTAATTCCCATAAGCCTGTAACAGCTGAGAAGGTTAATGATATTGGTGTCTTGCTGATGCCTGAAAACAACCGAATGCTTGTGTCCTCCAGGGTTTGGGTTTTTTTTTTTTTTTTTACTCCATATACACAGATGTAAAAGTTGGGTGAGCATTACCTTTTATTTCTGCTGCCTCTGATGTTCTGGCTAAAACCCTCCTGCAACAAGTCAGTAAGATGTTCTGGGTCGTAGATAGTAAGAGTTTGTAAAAGCCCCATTCCTCAATTTATTAGCTATTTGGAACTACCGGTAGTAGACAAGTATTAGACTAGTAGGAAACACCTACTTTAGTTTTTTTTCCTGTGTAGGCAGTATTGTTAAGACTTTTATTTGTGAAGTTGTTTGCTCTAGATTGATCTTGGAATATAGGAAGGTCCAGGAAGCTGGGTGCTTGATGGGTTTCATAATCTGATATAATGACCCTTGTGAGCAATCTGTAATTAAGGCCCAGCTGGAACGTGGTCACAGCAACTGTAACGCTGTATGAGATGAAGTATGACCAATTCTACACATGTAGACCATTGTAATTATGGATCTTGTAAAACAATTTTATGTAAAAAAGATTAAGATCTCTGCATTCCAATCTGTTTTGCAACAGAGTGAATTCACCTGCTGCCTGTTGCGTAAATAGGTGTTTCGTTAGGACAGCCGGGGCACTTGAAGGCTGGCATTTTTTCAGATCATAAAAGAACATTGTCTTTCGGAGCAAACTCTTCTCTCCAAAGTGTGTAAGTCATTGCCTTGGAGAACAACAGCCAGCATATTTGAAATCAGATCTCAGTTGATTTAGATGAAAAAATTCTTGTTTTTTCCTTCACGCAGTCATTTTCTTTTAATTGCTTTTTTAAAAGAGGAATGATTTTATTTTATAAAATACACCAATATTCCTCTCCTTTAAAACTCTAGGAAAGAATGTGTTTGATTTAAAATTTTCCCTCCCACAGTCTATTGTAAACCTTGTAGAGCAGAAGGTGGCTCATCTTATGAATGATTTTAACACGGATAGCTGCAGTTTAGCAACAACTCTGTTTTTTTCCTCTGTATTTCTAGAAGTAAGTTACTCTAGATTTCAGATCAATAGATAAAAAGCTATTTTCAGTTCACACTGTTTAACCTGAGGCTGCTGCTGGGCATAGTTTTGCTCCACCTGACACAGCTGGGCATTCCCAGTTTCTCCCCAGTGAAGGATCCAGCGGTTGTGTCACTGCATGAGGACAGAGAGGTGGTTTGGTTGGGTTAGTTTCCTGGCGGGTCTGTGATCTCATCTGACTCCTCAGATGGTCGTTAGATTTCAGTGGAAGGGAAATGGCAGAAGTGTGCTGTCAGACAAGAAAATGAGAGAGAGAGTCAGGCCTCCTTTTTGGCCACAAGATGTGGCTAGACCAGGTTAAAGGGAATGTGGAATGGTCTCCTGACTCCTGGAAGTGGGCTCTGGGAATTATGCTGAGATCCGTGTTGTCTCACACTCCTTAGAAAAAGATTCCAGTGTATTATTTTTTTTTTTCCAGCAGTGGTTCTAACCGTTTCATTTTTGAAGTGTGCGACCAAGATGAATTTGGCATAATGAAACCAGAAGAATAATTAAAAAAAAAAAAGGCATCTCGTGGCTTAATTGCATCTTTTCTGAGAAATCCCTTTCTCTCTGTAGTAGGAGGAGGAGGAGTCCATCGCCCCCACCAGCCCGGCGGCGACGCTCTCCTTCACCTGCACCCCCTCCAAGGCGGCGGCGCTCACCTTCCTTACCTCGTCGAAGGTAGTGTATTGCATTTCTGTCGTGAGGGGGTTGCTTTTGGTTGGATGATTTCCAGCTGTGCCACCTGGAAAGAAATGCCATAATTGAAGAAATGAGTTCTTGGGTTCCCGGTTCCTGGGGGGAGCGTAACTAGTGAGTGGCAGTGAGATCTTGTGTGGTTGGTGTGTGGCTCGCATCTCGTTTCATCGATGTAGCAAACACTGAATACATCCATTCAGCTGATTTTGAGATGTTTGGTATTAAATAAAGTTTTGAAGCATTTTTAGAGGTGTTTTTGCCCCCTCTTTGTGTGAATTGCCAAACACTTGTAACATTCACATGCCTGTGTGGCACCCGCCTGAACATTTGGGTTCTTTGTAGGTCTCCGTCACCGCCCCCGCGCAGACGCTCACCTTCTCCGCGCAGATACTCTCCACCAATACAGAGACGATACTCTCCTTCTCCACCACCGAAGAGAAGAACGGCCTCTCCTCCTCCCCCGCCTAAACGAAGAGCATCACCCTCACCACAGTCAAAACGCAGAGTCTCCCATTCGCCGCCGCCAAAACAACGTAGTTCGCCAGCCGCTAAAAGGCGCTCCCCTTCCATATCTTCCAAGCACAGGAAGGGATCTCCTCCTCCCAGTAGGTCCAATCGGGAAACACGTTCTCCACCGCAAAACAAAAGGCATTCACCTTCACCACGGCCTAGAGCTTCTCATACCTCTGCAAGCCCACCACCACCACGGAGGGGAGCTTCGGCATCACCCCAGAGAAGGCAGTCTCCATCTCCAAACACCAGACCCATCAGGAGGGTCTCAAGAACGCCAGAACCTAAGAAGACAAAGTAAAAACATCCATCTTTGGTGGTTGTGGTGGTTTTGTGAGGGGGGTTTGGGTTTGGTTTTTGTTTCGTTTTGATGCGGTGGGAATAGGTAGGGAATTGCATTATATCTATATAAAGGGCTCGTAGATCTTGAAGTTGCTCAAGTGTTGGTGGCTTTGTGCAACTTCCACCAGCAAAACGTGGGTTTTTCAGATGTTTACTAGATTGGAAGCATCTGTTAAAAATGAAAGTGCAACATGGGGAGAAGCATTAAAGAGATTAATGTAGAGTCTCAGGGGTCTTCTAATAGCACAAGGAAGTGCTGGGACTGAGCAGGTGAAGAGAAGTTTGAGAGAAGGCTTTGTTTAAAGAAAACTGAACTTTCTCTTATTTTCAAGCGAAATGCAGAGGGGAACAAACGCTTTTCAATAGCTCATAAATCATTTATAAGTGGTCATCCAAGAGGGGGAATAAACCACTGAGAACTTCAGCAGCTTTCCTCAGCGTGATGCTGCTCTTAGGAGTGTGGTGCTGGCTTGTTAGTTCTTTCAGAAAGAAAATGTAGCTGAATGTAATGTCTTGCACTCTTGCTTCATTGGCTGCTAAAATAGCATTGCTTATGGACTGAAAGTCTCTTGACTTTTAATGTGGTTGTAAATTAGTCATATCGGAAGAAAGGGAGCAATAATTCCTGAACAACAGTGTTACTGTTTAACAAGCTATTAAGTTGCAATATTATAGCATAGACCTTATAGCAGCCTTGCAGTATCTGAAGGGAGCCTACAGGAGAGGGACTCTGTCACAAAGTGTAGTGACAGGACAACGGGTAATGGTTTTAAACTGGAAGAGGGGAGATCTAGATTCATTATTAGGAAAAATTCTTTGCTGTGAGGGTGGTGAGGTACTGGAAGAGGCTGCCCAGAGAAGCTGTGGCTGCCCCATCCCTGGAGGGGTTCAAGGCCAGGCTGGATGGGGCTTGGAGCAACCTGGTGTGGTGGGAGGTGTCCCTGCCCAGGGCAGGGGGGTTGGAACTGGGTGATCTTGAAGGTCCCTTCCAACTCTAACCATTCTAGGATTCTATGAATATCCTTTTGCATTCCAGATCCACAGCACTATTAGATTGTTTTGCCTTTTGTAACATACGCCAGCAAAATAACTACTCATTTTTTAAGTGGCAGGACAGCCTAGTTCTAAGCACATACACTCACTTGTCTTTTTCTTCTTCATTTTTACGTTGTTGTTTTGTCTCTCGTATCTAATTGGGGACCTTCTGTTTCTAAGGGCTTCCACCCCAAGTCCGCGGTCTGCGAGACGGGTGTCTTCATCACGGTCTGCATCAGGATCACCTGAACCAGCCCCGAAAAAACATCAAGGGCCTCCATCTCCTACTCGGTCTCATTCCCCTTCTGCCAACTGGTCACCTGCAAAAAAGCCTAACAGCCCAACTCAGAGCCCATCGCCTGCAAGGGTATTTGTTTGCTAATAAGAGGAATGCTATTTGGGGTTATATGGCTAATGATTTTTGGGAAGCTTCAGCTTCTGAAGAGCTCTGAGCTTATTCACATGGGGGATAAGGGGGGAGGGAAAGTGGAGCGATTTTTCGTAGTTAAAAACTTCAAACCAATTTGAAACGTGCAGTAGTAATTTTTATGAAGAGCCTTATGTATCGAGACCAGCGTGTTGAGTTTGCTGGGTGGTGAAGTTCTCTTTGAAGCAGACACAGCCTGGCCGGCCGTTATGGTGTCTGCCTTCTGGGATTGCTGCATCGCTTGACTGGGAGTGGGACTCTTCCCCAGTCTGGTGTGGAGTTTCAAATGTTGCCCGGTCCCTTCAGAGTTCCCAGGATGGTTGTGGGCTTGTTTTAAAATTTCAAAGGCTTAGGAATGAGTCGTAATGTCTGTTGAATTGTTTGTTACAGAATTCAGATCAAGAAGGTGGGGGAAAGAAGAAGAAGAAAAAGAAGGATAAGAAGCATAAAAAGGATAAAAAGCACAAGAAACACAAAAAACATAAGAAGGAGAAGGCGGCAGCGGCTGCAGTGGCTGCTGCTGTGGCTGCAGCTGATACCACCTCAGCACAGAAAGAACAGGAAGCAGAGACAGAACCCAAAAAGGTAGGAGTTTGGTCCCCAAGCGTTACTTTTTAAGAGTCCCCTGTAAGAACAAAGCCAGAGGTGAACGTCCGCAGTGCTCTTGATGGTCCAAAGAGAATTTTCCTTCAGAAGTGCTGCTTAGTGTCTCCTGATTTGTCGTAGGGGGAGGGCTGAGCCTGCCTTAGCTTTCAGAGCGTGAGGAATTGTTCTCTCTTTCTTTGAAGGAGACAGAAAGTGAACCAGAGGACAACCTCGATGATCTAGAAAAACACCTGCGAGAGAAGGCACTGAGGTCCATGAGGAAGGCGCAAGTGTCACCACCATCCTAGGCCGAATCCTTTGATATAATGTACATTTTATTTGGTTTGTACTCAGAATTCAAATTGCTAAATGTGTTTGAGCTTTAGAATATAACATTTGTTGTAATAATTGCTAGGTTGAGGTTCACCATGTACAAAGGGCATGGATTTCCATTACAAGAGGTGTCCACAGTGTACTAGTGACATTCTTTCATTGCCAGTCTACATAATTTCATTTAGAGTGAGACTTTTTAGAAGCAGTAGGCGTTTGTTTTGAAGGTTTTAAACACGACCATCGGTTCCCTCGGTTCTTGGAAATTCAACAAAGCCTTTGGGCGCAATTTGCGAGGGTCTCATTTGACTTCTTATTTGTATCCACTGACGTGATGCTACTAACCTTGGTGGTTTGTGAGCTTGCCCGGGAGTAAAACCACCCCAGAATTAGAGAGGAAGTACGGATCCTGTAATGCTTTCTACTGTTGCCTGTGTAGTCTCCGTGAAAGCGAATCGAGGACAGCCCTTTGGAGTGGTACATCAATGAAAGCATGTTGTTTACCAGGACACTGTGGGTCTATAGTGATGTAACATCTTGATTTGGAACACTGGAATTTCATTTGTATTTTTATGTTCTGTTTTTTTTTTAAAGGGCAGTTTCCACCATCAGCAGTCCCAGAAAAAAAAAAAAAAACCAACAACAAAACAAACTAACCCAAACCGCAAAACAAACCCATTTCCTTCAGTTCCATAGATTTTGTTTGTGAGCTGTCGTTGCCCCGTTCATAAACCTTGTCTCGTTACGGTTCTTCTGAATGGTAGAAGCAGCTTTCAGAGACACACCGTCTTTGAAAGTTTTGAGGAACCTGAACTTTGGATATTGTCATGTTTTCACTGTTTTGGTTTTTTTTTTTTGGTTTTATTTTTTTTTTTTTAACTAAAGCTATATAAAGCTTGTGGATTAAACAAAATAAATTTCTAAATTTAAACAGATGTTGGCTATTTTTATATGAATGTTTACCTTTGCTAATCGGCTTGCTTTTGTACAGGGTTAATGAATACGCAGATATGAAAAAATACTTGATCCGATGTGCTGGAGAGAAACGGGGGCTTTTGTTTTGACCAGTCCTGGGGCAGCAGAAACAGCCCTTTTGGGGACTCGGTGCCGCTCCTCTTGTGTCCGCGTGGATGTTCTTGCAAAGCAAGAGGGAATCGGTCTCCCTGGTCGGTGCTCTGGTAGGACGGCTGAGCTTAATGCAAACGAAGCGTTGGCTGCTGAAAAATGGCTTCTTCTAGCAGAGGAGATGTTTCGAGCTCCCGCAAAAAAAACAGTAATAATTTAAAAAACCAAAAGGGCGGGCAGGTTTGCATTAACTTAGTTCCAAGCTTTAGTCATGTAAACGCTGGTTTGAACGCTCCTCTGAGGAATCCTGGTGGCTTCGCCGCCCTTTTGGTAACCCTGGTTGAAACTTGCTGGATTGCTACTGGTGACTTTTTTTATGTATTTGAAGAAATTCAAGCTCTGTTGTTTGAAATCAAGTCCATTCTGAAGCGTGAGCTTCCTCTGGAAGGAGGAACAGAACTTGCTTTTGAGATTCTTATTTTTTTTTTTGTCCTGCATCTGAGGTAGACGTGTTGTGCGCAATGACGTGTAGATACTTGATTAGTCTTTTTACTTGACGCCCTGTAGGGTTTTAGGCTTTTAAACAAACGGAGCAGGTATTCTGTAGATACTGGATTAAAGGGGATATCTTTAAAGTAGCTTCCTTCTGCACTTGATACGCTGAAGTCATTTGTTTCTTAGCATAAGTACCCATTGTACGTGCCAGTGCTTGTAAACTCAGTTCAACACCGCTTGAATGTTGAATATCATCTGTTATTAAACGTGTGTAATAAATTCCGAGAACTTTCTGGACGGAGACATTTTTAAAAGTACGTTCTGAGTGAATTCGGTGCTTGTGAAACGGCAGAACCCAGCCCCGTGCTGTGCCCGTCTCTCCGCCTCCTTCAGTTTGTCGGTTTCTTGGGATGTTCCTTGGCACCAGGAAGGATTCTGAAACTCGGGCTCAGAAGCGGCGGGTGTGCGGCCTCTGGGAGCTCAGGCTTCCTTCTTTGGAACCCGACTCACGCTTTCCTCTGGATTTTTGTCGCCTCCCCCTGCCTTTTAATCTTAGGACTAACAGAAGTTGGTTAAATATATTCTGTATGTGAATCACTGACCCTTATCTTCCCTGACGCCTGTTTTTCATCTCCTGCCCCGCAGGGCTGTGCTCCGATAAAGGACTTTGCTGTTGATTTTGGAGAGGTCAGGAAGGCAGCCTGGACCTTCCCAAGGCCCAGGTGTCCCCCACCTTTTTTTCCTCCTCTAGAGTTTCTATTGTTCCCTCCTCCTCTTTTATTTTTTTTTTAACATCTATCCATAAAGAATGGTTTATGTTTAAAAAGAACAATTCCCCGTGCTCTTTCTTCAGTGGCCCTCTCTGTTCTGTGACGCCGTCCTGGGGAGCTGCTGACTTACAGCCCTGGATTTCTCTCCTGGTCCTCTGTAACCGAGATCTCTTCATCCAAACCCAGCCTCCTCCGATTCCCTTTGCACCCTCCATCTCCTCTCTGACCCCTTCTTTCTCTCTCTTCCCCAACCCTGCAGCTCTGAGGGACCACGGGTGACGCTTTGGGTGGCGGCAGCGCCTCTGCTGTGGGAGTCTTCCTCTTTATTCCAAAACTGCCCGTGCTGTTTGTTGGCTCTAATCAAGGCTCCCTTCCTGAAACGGCAGATACGTGGGCTTATCGAAGTGATGTGCTGGGGTAACTCTATCTAAGTACGCACAAAAGTATATTTAAAAAATAAAATAGTTTAATTGGGCTGTATAATTTAGATGGAAATGAGTGCGCAGGAGCGAAGGGGAGGATGAAGTGAGTCATGGGCAGGTCAAGATCCGCAGCTCGTCATAAGGAAAGATGTGTTTGTTGTGTCAACAGCTGGGACAATGGCAGGGCTGTGGGCGCTGGTTCGGAGGTTATAGAAACTCGGGCTTGGATGATGCCATTTTTCCACTTGCGTGACTCGGGAAGTTTCCCTCGGGAATTCTGTGGGGACCCAGGGCTCTGAGCTTCACCACCGCCTCTTCACACTCTCCAACTAATTTTTTTTAATTGCCTTAAAGTTTAGGCTGCCCAGAGAAGCTGTGGCTGCCCCATCCCTGGAGGGGTTCAAGGCCAGGCTGGATGGGGCCTTGAGCAACCTGGTGTGGTGGGAGGTGTCCCTGCCCAGGGCAGGGGGGCTGGAACTGGATGATCTTCAAGGTCCCTCCCAACTCGAACCATTCTAGGATTGCATGAAAATCCAAACACGTGAGTGTTAACAATGTGCAGTAATGGATTAAAAGTGTACGGGGTGGGTGGGTGAGTGCGCGTATCAAGTTTACAGAAAATAGCCTCAAATTTAGAGCAGAGACTATGGAAGTGTAAATCCCACCCTCAAGGGCTGTATCAATCCCCTTCGTCAGGAAAGATGCAGCTACAAA
>VZRU01008370.1:25259-35898 GCA_013398155.1 Pedionomus torquatus
TGGACCCGTTCCACCAGGTCCATGTCCTTTCTGTGTTGAGGACTCGAGAGCTGGACACAGGACTCCAGGTGGGGTCTCCTGAGCGCAGAGTAGAGGGGGAGAATCCCCTCCCGATGTTCTCTGTCTGCAGGGCTTTGCTCCATCATTCGCCCAAAGGACGCTGCGCCCACAGAGCACCTTGTCCCAAGGTCACCACGTTGCCAGTGGGGACTTGGCCCTTCTCCTGCTGCTGCTTCCTTCCTCCCGGCCCTCAGCATCTTCCACTGCCTGTGCCGCAGTGTGGAGAAACCGCAGCAATTGTTGTATCTAATTTACTGCTCTGTGTTTTGTTTGTGGGTTGGGTTGGTTCTTTTCTGGGGGAGGGAGGAGGATGAAGATGAGGCTGATGCAGGGCTGGGGATGCTGACTCTGCAAAACCGGGTAACTCCCTGGGTCCCTCCCTCCTGCCTCAGTTTCCCCATCAGCATTCCCTGCTGGTTTGATGATTCATATTGTTAAAATGCTCGGTGATGCTCCTGCGATTAACATAATTTTCTGATAACTGAGCCTTTTTGCAGCTCAAGAGGTGACCATGCCTTGGGGACGCCAAGGAGAAGAAGTGCCACAAGTGCCACGGCAGGGACACCCCACGGCTTCGGGATGCACTCGCTCACGTAACGCTGCTCCTACAGACCCCCCCCCGAGGTCCCTGATGCTGGAGTTCTCCATGGACGGATCCCAAATCTGGGTAAAGTTCAGAGCTTGGATGAAAATGGAGAAGAGGAATGAAGATTTACAGTTGTGAGGGTAAGAGCAAGCGGCGAAACAGCTGCCCTCCCGGCTGTGCTCTTCTCCCAGCCCTGTGTGGGACAGGCTTGGACGGAGCAGCTGCAGCTCCTGGCCACCGCCGTGGTCCTCTGCTGCTCCCGTTGCCCGGCGTGGCCTTGCTTTGGCACGGGCGCTGCGCTGGCTCCGTCGGGACCTTCCCTGTGCCACCGCGGCTCTGAATGCCGCTATTGTGAGCCCCACGGCCACCAGGCTCAGGCTCAGGAGGGGCCCCGGCTCCTGGGCGAGCTGTGACGATGCTGCAGGTCAAAGTGCTGCGGTGGAAGATTCCCAGGAGAAGAAACCGACGCCGAGTCCTGCCTCCCCTGAGCCCTGTGGCTCTGGCTGCCCCAAAGGTAAATGTCTGTCCTCCAGGTTATAGAAGGTCTGGGTGCCCCCTGCTCCTCCCTGCACCCGCTGCGGTCCCCAGGGCTGTGTTTCGCTCTGGGTGCGTGACACCCACCTGCCGCCAAACACAAACATTTTGATTTTTGTCAAAAATCAAAAAAACCCCTGTTGCTAGAAGGGAGGACCCCAAAGGAAGAAAGAATTGCTCTGAAGTTCCTGTCCACATCAACCCTTTTTTATTCTGCAGTCAGTTTGAGAGAAAACGAGAACTAGTAATTCTCATCGTGCCTGAGAGGTTTTCCAGTGGCGCAGCAGGAGTTCTGGGGGGGCTCGGAGCTCTGGGACTCCAATTCTGTGGGGTGTCTCTGCTGGACACCAGTTTTCCAGGTGGGTGAGCAATCCTGGCGTGGTGCTGTGTGGGTCTCCTCCGCATCAAGGAGGAACCGAGGTGGAATTTGGGTGCAACCAGCAGCCCTGCTTTATCTTGGCTGGTTGCAGGTGGGGATTTGCCTGCGGAACCCAGGTGGCACCAGCCTCTTCTCCAGCTCTTCCTGTGGCACATCAGTGTCCCAGTGGTGGCCACTCTCAGCTCCCTGCCTGTGTGTTCCCTGGAGATGGAGACATTGAGGATGCAAAAAGCAAGGAGCAGAGTTCCCCAGCATCAGCCGTGGTGGCCCCCGTGGTGACGTGCCACATGTTGGACCGTGGGTGCTGGGACCAAGGATGGGTGAGCTGCCACCACCCTGTGGTGGGGTGGGCTTGCTGCTCCGGCTTCCTGGGGGGTGTAGGAGCTGAGATTTGAGCTGCTGGACAAGGAAATAACCCCTTGGAGCCTTGTCCTTGGTGGGATGGGAGTGCTGAGAGGTGGGATTCAGGTGGGTCTGGATGTAACCAAACCTCGTGTTGGATTTCTGTGCTAGAATTAGGAACTTGTCCTGCCGGGCTGGAGCCTGAGCAGTCGCACACATTGAATTTACCCCCAGACCGTGCCCATCGATGCAAAGCAAAGCCTCTCCTGACACGACGAGTGGGTTATTGGTACGATGCTGAGGCAGACGGTGTGGCACAGGGTGGGCACAGTAGGACCTTCCTGTACAAACTCCCAGGGGAAGGTTGCCAAGATGTTCAGGGAGCCCAAAATCTGTCCACCCCAGGGCTTGAGTCCCCTGAAGCCAGCTCGGTGTGGCTGGACATGTGTCCCTGTCCTCCCGGCACAAGCGGGTGTGCGGAGGGTGGGATTTCTGCCCGCTGCCAGCAGAAGGTTTGGGGTTTATTGTCTGGAAGGGCTCATCCCTGTGATTAATGAGCAGTCAGAGTGTCATTTGAATTTAAATGACATCACAGATGCAGCCCTGCTAATTGCTCATTTGCTTACTGGGAGCAAGTGTTAAATCAGTAAAAGAAACCTGAATCGTGGAAACCCCTAGTGATGTAGGTCGCCTAGAAATCCTGTGATTCACGGCCAGGACAGACGCAAAAGATATAAAAAGGGAAGCTTTGGGCAGCGGTGGCACTCGGAAAGATGCTGTGTGGAGCCTCGGGCTGCGGGCAGAGGGGTGACTTCTAGCTCTCCGATACCTGCTCCCATTTTGTGCCCAAACTTTTGGCTCTCAGTGGTTTTTATTGTAACTTAGGAGGAGCCTGAAGAGTGTTTTTTAGTGATTGTTACACAGAAAAACCACCAGGCTGAAGAGGTGATTATTAAAATTGCAAAATCAAATACCCCGGTGTTCAGAAATACCAGAATTTCAGCCTGAGCAGGTAGAACGTGCCACAGATAACCAGCTCCGGAACGGGCAGATTTGGGAAACCTTCGCTCTGGTTCTGCCCCGCAGGATTGTTGTTCTCCCCATCTGCAGGGCAAATGCGGCTGCGACGAGGACCGCGGCCGCTTCTGCGTGTTTTGAAGCCGTGACTCAGGAGATTTGTGTTGAGTTCTCCCTCCTGCCGTGGGCATATCGAGGGGTTGGGACGTCATTCCCTTGGCACCGCCGTGCCGCCGCGGGCTGCGAGGTTTAGAGAAGGTGGAGGAGTTTCTGTCACCGTGTTTAGAGAGCTGCTGGCACTATACGTGCCGCTGCTACACAAATACATTTATCAAAAAGATTATTCCTAAGTCCTGGTGGAACTGCGAGATCTTGGCTTCTTGTCCTCACCACGTTTCCTTTTCTTTCTCAAGTCCTTTGGAAAAAAAAAAAAAAAAGAAAGTAAAAACTAAATCTGGCTCCTTCCCCCGTGACTCAGANCTAGGCCTGTGGGGAAAGAAAAAAAAAAAAAAAAGAAAGTAAAAACTAAATCTGGCTCCTTCCCCCGTGACTCAGACAGGAGGAAATCAAATCCACATTCATGGTGTCACCGCTTGAGTCAGATCGGCATTTACGCCATCGGTCTGGAGCGGGTTGGCTCCATGATGGGTGTTTGCTTTCTTCCTCGTTATGAGCACAATTAATCTTACCCATGGACTTTGCCCAAAGAACGGCCTGGAAAGCACGGGGGGAATTCGGATGCCTCCTTGGTGGTGAGCAGCTTCACCCCACGGACAGCAGGTCCCTCCGTGGAGGTGTGAGGCTGAGCGGGGAGAGCAGCCCCAGCACGCTGAGGGCACCGGTGCTTCTGCAAGAGTAACCTCATGTGCCTCCTTGGTGACCACGTCTGGTGCTCCCTGTGAGCCCTCGTGCCACCCGCAGCGCTGTCCCCGTCACCGTGGGCTTTGGCAGTGATTTATAGCCCCCCCCCCAGCCCTTCGGTGGGCTCCAGTCACCCCGCTGCCCTTATGTGATAAAAAAAAAACAATTAAACAGCCACATCAGTGTCTTGCTGCTGCCAGGCCTCGAGGGGCAAGTGAACCCAGGGAGATAATTCGGGTTCCTCACTGCCGCTGAGAGCTGCCTAATCCACCAAGGCATTTGGACGGGGCTTGTCTGATGCTGAGGGTTTAGGGCTGCGGGAACAGCCCAATTCTGGTGCCTGGGGAGAAGATGGGGAGAGGCGGCTGCCAAAACCTCACTGCACCACGAAGGGCTGCCGTGCCTCCAGCGTGAGGCTGGTTGCCCCAGCACCACCTTCAGTTTTGAGGCTCACAGCCAGGGGAAGAGGAGGGCACTGATGTTTTCCTTACCTGGGGCAGGATATGAGTGATGGGGACACGTCTCCAGCTGGGGCTGGTGCAGGGACCTTATGGTTGCACGTTACGGCGTTGGGAACAGGAAAATGCTCGGGGCAGTGAGGGGGAGGTGGAAAATCCTTCCTCACTCACAAGGGTCTGGCACTGGCTGTATCTTCTGCCCACTCACCCTCGGGCTACCGACTCCTTGGTGTAGCTCCATTTGGACCATGTTAAACTCCAGAAGAACAAACTGCTGAGGTCCACGGGGCCGTGCTGAGAATGGGCTTGGGCTGATGTTCAGGGGAAAACAAAATAGAGCTGGACAGCAGGAAAGAGAGACTTGAGCCTGGAGAGATGGTGCTCATCGCTATGGGTGGAGCAGCTCCAGGAGACAGTGGAGATGTAAGACTCTGATACTGATGTAAAACTCTACTCCTGATGCTGCCTGGTTTCTACCTGCTGTGCTGAAGGACCTGCTGCCCTGCAGGCAATCCTGGGGCAAATCACTTAACCTCATCCAGCCCTTCCCCTGGGAGAAGGAATTAATTGCATTGTTTTGTTTTGATGGCCCCTCTGAAGCAAGCTGACTGCCATCACCGCTGACACACCAGCCAGGGCAGCAGAAGACTTGGCCAAGTCGGGGCAGGGCCCATGTCCAAGCGTGCAGATATGGAAGTAAAGAGACTTCAGACCCTGAGCGCGAGTGGAGTCTTAGCAGGTATCGCAGTGGAATGAGCCGGGGTCCTTGCTGGGGCCGGGAATGAGCTGTTTGCTTTGGCCTCTCCCTCCCTTGCTGGCTCCGGCCCCGCTGGGGGGTAGCACCGCACACCTTCATCCCCTGCTTGGTAGCCATTCCTGAGCAGAAAGTAGCCCCCTTCTCTCCTTCAAGGGTTCCTCCCGTGCGTGGAGCTTCGCAGTGGAGCAAAGAGGATCAGCAGTACCTTTAATGAGAAGAAAATACAGAGTGGTTTGTGTTTTTAAAGGCGACGGTCTTGTGATAAATTGGGGTGGATTATCACAGAGCGGTTTCCAGCCCCGCGGAATGGGATGGATTATCACGGAATCATTATCAGGTATCATTAGCACGGGTTTGGATCAAGCAAGTCTGGGGATAAAGAGGTTTTGGTGTTGGATTTATTTTGCTCTCTCTCTGATGTCAGCCTGCACCCCAGAGAGAGGAAACCCTGGCTCGGTGTCATTGCTGTAATTGGGCTGATCCTCTGCAGATGCCATTCGTGGGCTGATGAAAGCTGGGCAAGGGGCTGGTGCGTCGCCGCTCACACACAATGGAACACGCAGGGCACGAGAGGCTGCCGGGGCCGCGCTGCCTTTCGGCACCACGTCTTCCCCCGGGGTCTTTTACAGAACTTGCAGACCATTAATAAGCCACATCAAACAGCATTTCTTCCATTTAAGCTTTGTGACAGAAGCCAGTCCAGGGTGTTGAAACCCAGCTGGGAGCTGCTGGGCTATAATGGGGAGAGTTCATTAGGGGCGTCCTCAGCTACCAGCATCTTTAAGGCTTTTCAGCTGGTGGAAACGCAGGAGGAAGTGGAGGTGGTGGCACTGGATTGCTGCGCTTGAGGGTTGTGTGGCCAATTTCACCTCCTGATCCACCAAAGCTGGGCAAGCTTGGTGTTTTTATTCTGAGGAAGCAGGTTGCTGAGTGGGTTTTGTTTTTTTTTAACCAAATCACGCTATCAGTCCAGCTCCTTGAATCACCCGGAGACTAACCTTAAAAGAAAACAGCAATGACCTTAACTTATTTACTTTCAGGCAACTTCTATACATAAGGGTGGGGAAACGCAGAATTTATTTCAGTATGCACAGGAAACAGGGTCTTTTTTTTTTTTTTTTTTTTTTTCCAAGATAATTTTTAAAACAAAAACGGAAATAGTTTTGGGGATTTTCTTGAAGAAACTCCAGGTGCCCCGGTGCGTGCCTGTGCTGTGCTGCTGTAGGGATGTGTCCCTGGGAGGTTTCCCAGCGCCTGGACTTGGCTTCCAGCTCTCTTCTCCCTTAACCGAGGCTCAAACTCTGCCCCCTCGGTCCTTTCCAGGTTCCTTCCTACAAAAGGGCGAAGCTGGAATCTTTGTTTCCTGATGCTCAGGGTAGAGAAAAGGCTGATATCTGAATTTTAAAAGTAGGGCAGTGAGAAACACAGGGAGGGGAGACGAGAGACATGGCAACAGCCTCCCGCTGAAAGGAGAGAGTGGGCATTCAATTACTCGCCTTGGTCCTCAGAGCCAACTCTCCTTCTCCCCTCCTTGGATGTCACCTCCAAGCGCTTAAACTTTCCCAGTGTTTCGGCGATGCTAAGAGAAGCGAGGTGAAAGCTCTGCCCGTGTCAGCGTTGCCATAAACCTGCCCCCACCGCGCCTCCGCGCAGGGGACCTGCGGCAGCCCAGGGAAACCTGCAGACAATGCCTGCTTTGTCCACCTCCCTTCTCCTCGGGCGCCGTGAGATGCTGAGTCCAAACATTTAACCACAAAATGCATTAATTACCGTCCAGCTCCCCGGGGTAAGGACCATATGCCAGTAACCAATAAAAAAAAAGAAAAAAAAAAAAAAGAAAGGAAAAAAAAAAGCGCCTGCTATTGCTTGGAAAGTACATCGATTGTTAAATGACTCCAAGCTGCAATTACTGCCACTGAAAGTTCTTGATTAACAGTTCCTAGAAACATTTAGTCCTCCAGCCCCTGCGCTTGGAGCAGTGTTAACTTGGCCCGGGCAAAAAAATAAGAGGAGCGACCCAGAAATTGTGGGATGATGTCACCTTCCCACATAATGACACGGGACGTGTCCTCCGCTCCCGTAACTCTGCCTCAGCCCGCAGCAGAGAGCTGTTTCCCACTGTATTTTTCACCGGTGGCAGATGTTAACACCGGGTCCGGTTCCACGCAGCGCTGCGTCTCCTCGGCTGCTCACTTCAGTGCCTCGTGGGAGCAGCTCCGCCAGCCTGCAGTTAATGCTAAAATTTGGCATGCGCCCCGGATGAAAATGAGCTATCTAGGGACAGCTGGCTGGGAGTTACAGCAAACGGCAAACAGTCTGACACAAGCAGAAGTTTGATTTCCCCCGCACTCCCTGGAAATCTGGCGGACTAACAGCCGCCCGTCGGCTTCAAAACCAAACGCGGCTCAACAGCGGGGTAATAAAATAGGAACGAGCAACATCAGCGGAACAAAATACTCCATCCTAGGTGGCAGGGGATGGACAGAGCCCAAAATCATAGAATTGTCAAGGTTGGCAAGGACCTTTCTGATCATCTAGTCCAACCGTAAGCCTCGCCTGGTGTCTGGATGGGAGGTTGAAGGAAAGTGGAGCGCGTGGGGTGACTCTGCTGAAGGGGCTCCATCGCAGCCGAGCGTCTGGGACACGTGGTCTCTGGGCCTGTGGTCACCGCTCTTCCGCTTCCAAACTCCAGGGAAGGACTTCGCAGCATCCCAGCCTGCAGACAAGCCCAGGAACCCGAATTAGCATGGGAATGAGAATGCTGGTATTTTTAAACCAGGGCGTGTTCGTTTCTGCCTTTCTTTTAATAGGAGTCCATGGGCAGGTTCTTCTCGCCGCTTCATCCACCATTGCTTTAAAGAGCTCTGATGAACCCCGTGCTCAGGCTGGGCTCTCGCTTCCAGCCGCAGTCAGCAAAGGGATGGTCCAGGAAGCTGTCACTCTGCGTCCTGCCTTCCAACTCTTCCTCGCCTCTCTTCCTCCTCGAAGAAGTTTCGTTATACTTTAAAAGTCAGGACGTTCATCCAGCACGAGGTCCTGCTGAGCGGCACCACCACCTGCGTGTCCTCCAGCGCCCCACAAACTCCCTGTAGAAACCAAGAGCCATTTCTGAGCCCCGGGGGAGAGGGGTCAAGGCGGCAGCAAATTCCACCGGCCGAACGTGCACAGCGAGGGCCGGGGCGGGAGAGCGCTCCCTTTGATATCTTTAACATCCGATGCCTCCAGTTTCAAAAGCACTTGGAAAGTTTGTGATGGAAAAAATCGCTGCAGAAAGGCCAAAGAGCTCTAGAGAAGTGAAACAATAATACGCTGTTTTGCTGCTCTGCCAAATGGAAATAAAGCCTTCTCGATACAGCATAAAATAATACAGAGGGAGCGACCTACTGATCTAAGCGCAGGTGGGGGGGCCGGGACTGCTTTGTTCTGACTCTCCCTGACTCGCTGCAAATTTAGCTTTGAGTAAGTCCCTTTGCTTTTCTGCCTCATTCCTCCCAGCCGTAAAAGGTGGGCAAACGCTCACTTCCCTATGGATCTTTAGGAGGATCAGTTATTTATTTTGTAAAGCTGGGGAAATTAATTCTAAGTCTTATTGCAAAAAGAAACAAAAAAAAAAACCCCACCCCTCTTCTGGAATCACATAAGCAGCGATTACAGAACTAGGAAAGAATTGAGAGCTTTCAACGTTCAAAACCGTTCCGAGCATCATCAGAGAAAGAGGTTGCACTTGAATGGGGAGGCTGAGGGGTTTAGTAGGTGCCAGCTGGAAACCAGGAAAATGTCATCTAAAAGTAAAATAACTCAAAAGATATTAAGCAACAGACGAGACTGGTGCAGCTGGATAGAAATGAAATAAGCCAGCTATTAGCTGCTCGGCGAGATAACAGCATGCGAGCGCTTTTGTTAGAGGAGAAATTCAGTGGGAGAGAGGGGAAAAAAAAAAAAAAAAAAAAAAAGCCAGCCCTGGCAGCTCTTTTGTACGGTTGGTAAAACAGAAAAAAGCCCAAAGTGCCTCGCAGACCTCCAATTTGTTGCTCTGCGTGTACCTTTAGTGGTGTCGTGGGAAGAGCTATTGTACTAAAACCACCGCCTTTTCAAAAGTAGGTGGTTCTTTGCTTTGGGGAGGCTCGTAAAGTATTTCAAGTTTTACAGAACCCTGTGATTTTGAAACTTTTGGTGGAGGAGGATGGGGAAGCAGAGAGAAGAAGGCTTGGTCCTCGGCTGAGCAGGGAGTATCTGGCTCAGTGTTCCTTATCCCGGCACAGCTCAGCCCCGGCTCGGGACACAGCCCTCATCTTTCCCAGCAGAGCAAGAGATTGGTAAGAGGAGTAACAATAAAAGCAAGAGGATCACAACTTTCCCCCCATCGGCGTGCTGATGGCAATGGCCTTGCAGCAAGAACCCTTTGTTACCAGTTCCTGAATCTACTGGGGACACTGGGTGCAACTGGTGCAAATTTCTAACTCTGCCATGTGGAAAAAAAAACGAACGTAAAGCCCCAAACCTGATTCTTGTGGAAGGTTCCTGCGACAATCCCATTTAAGGGCAATGTTTTTTCCCTCCCATCCCTCCCACCCACACTCTTAACGACAGTGTCCTTTGTGGCACAGGCTGCAATTAATTTCAGGGTGATTATCCAGGGAGGCTCCTATATAGGGCTGAACTCCACGGTCCTGCCTTGCTCCCAGATCGCTTCGGTTACAGCCACACACCAATTTCCAATTTAGACTGTCCCACCCCATGAATCAGACAAATTCCTTGGACTCTGGGTAAAACAAACAGAAAGGAATCTTCCACCGAGGCTGCTGAGCCGAGGAAGGCTGCTGCAGGAGCTGTAGGAAAAGGAATGAAAAGGACTTTGTCACATCGGTTGCCCAGCCCTATCCACACCGGGAGAGGGGCCGACAGCTGTTTTTCCTGCTCTAGATGAACAATTCAAGGGCATTCAAAGATGAAATTTGCTTAAAGACATCCGGTTATGCAGAGTCGAGGCTAGTAAAACGCCCAGAGAGATATGATGCTTTGTTATTACCAGCGAAGGCTCTGTTGGTAACCATTTCATCCAGAGCCATTTCTGGCTACACGACGGATGGATTTGGGTACAAATTACAGGGAGGCTTCGTCCCAGCGCCGGGTCACAGACGGCATTAAAGCAGCCAGAGCTACGTCTGCAAGTCATTCAATGCCACCTCGGGGTATCCCACAGCCCCAAGTGCATCTTACCCTGGGAACAGCTCTGCCGAGACGTTCAGGTGCAGCTGAACTCAGACTATTAAAAATAAGGAGTCTGAGCTCCTGAAAAAACGGCAGGACTGGGAGCCAGGGCGGGTGCTGCCGAGGCATAAAAGCCGCTCTGTTCGCAGTGGCTCGGGCTCCGCGGGCATGAAGTCGCGCGGGGAAAATGTGATCGCGGGCTGTGCGCTGCCGTGTGCTATTTTGGTGGAAAGACTGGAAAAAAGGGCAAAGGGTTTCATTTCATTCTGACGTTTCGCCCAATTCTGTCCAGCTCCTCAGTCCCTGACCTTAATAGCGAGGGAGAAACTAGGCTGGAAACTCCTCACCACTCCCAATAGATCTTTTTTTTCCCCCCCCAGCCAGGAATGAAGCTATTTCTGGTGCTGTGGCCCGCGGTGGGGCGGGTCCATGAG
>VZRU01008378.1:0-51116 GCA_013398155.1 Pedionomus torquatus
TCTGGCCTACATCATGTCTGCAGTAGCCTGCCCTAGATAGGACTTTAGCAGGGAGAAGGACCTCAGTGCGGCTGCTGGCGTGGCTAGGAAGCTGGAGAAGGAGGGGGGTTCTCCCCCACGTTCTCATGATCGCAAGCGATTCCTTGCAATTCCCCAACCAGTCCCCCTCTTCCAGCGACAGAGATGGCATTTAAGCTTCTGAAGATACAAAGGGAAGGGGTGTCGCCGAATTCATCCCCGAGAGCACAGGCGGATATAGAAGAGCTTCTCCTGCAGGATGAATAAGCTTGCAGAAGTGACAGGCGCTAGAGCCACAAGCTTCTCCCATCAGCAGTTGCTGCCTCTTGCCGCAGAAGGGCCGGCTGCAGCAACCCTACTGCATAGTGCTGCGAGCAGGGAAAGAAAAGGGTGCGCAACCTCGCTGGGATGGTCCCATCCACACCCAACAGAGCCACAGGTGCCAGGGCAGAGATACCCTTCTAAGTGCCAGCAGAAAAGGAACCTCTTCTTCCCAGGTAGACACTCAGACATCAGCTTGGTTCAGCTGCTCTTCCACAAACCTCCAGTGTTTCACTGTGGTTGCGAGGCGCAATTTGACCTGACCCTTGCTAATAAATCCCAGTGGTCTTTGTGACACAAGATCAAGTCTGAATTCCTCCCCATGCACCCCAGGAAAAGGAACAGATTGGAAGTCGCATGGAGTAGGTTCTTTTCCCCATTGCCTTACTACAACAAGGACATGGGGATGCCTCCGTTCAACCGAGTCTGAATGAGAGCTGCCCTATCTGCTAGCTACTTCTCTTGTGGAGGCTGGGAGGCTGAATCTGTTGCCTCCTTTGCAGGGGACAGGGGCGGGACTCCTGAGGCAATTCCTGCATGCTGCTCGATGGAGAGCTGGGTAAAGGACACCTAGTTAATACAGGCTGTTGTCCAGAGGCTAGAACAGCATGGGTTAATACGTCATTTATCAAGGCTGATAAATCCAGCTGCAAGAAGCAGGCAGCACAGGTCATGCTCCACTGCCCAGTGTGCTCCAGGGCTGCTGCTTCCCTCTGTGGACTGCCTCCGCCTTGCCAAGCTCAGCTGGCAGAAGAAAAAAAGCACAAGCGTGAAAAGGACATGCCACTTCACACAGGGCAATGAAACACAGATGTTGGACCACACATGACAGAGGCAGCACACACAGTTTGGCAAGGGGCAGCGGGCTCACAGTGGTGCCTTTTGCCTGGAAAATAGCAAGTGGTAAGTGGTAGGAGAACACAACCTAGTGAGCTCAGGAAGGAGCAGCTTCTAGGAACAGGGTGAGGGGACATAGCCAAAGTGGGCAGGCCACAGGCTTCCCATTCAGTTTTGGCTCTCATAGTTGCTTTGTTCCATTGTTGATGCTGGAGGCCCCCCAGGATGTCACTATGTCCCAGTACTGTACAACACTACTTCAAGGAACAGGCTTTCTGTGCTTCCCCCCCTGCAGATCTCAATGCCAACTGCTTTGCTGGGTAACGTCCATACAAATGGAAGGAATTAAAACCACTCAGCAGCCTTTACTCCAGGGCTCTTTCCTTTAGATTGACCACGTTCTTCCTCCAGCACATTTCCACCCACACACCAGCGTGCTAAGGTTTGTTGTGCACCATCACTGGGTTGTGACTTTGCTTGGAGACGGTTTAAGCCTGTATAGCGTTAGCTGCTTGGCCCAAAGGAAGGAAGGAGTTCTTGGGGAGCATTCCTGTGGGTTCTCTCTCACAGCACCCTGCTTGGGCATCAGCACTGCTCTGCCAGCAAGGAGGGAGGTTGCTTTGAGAGCTTCTTCTGACCTCTGGGGATTAGGAGCTCAAGCCACTGCCAGCAGAAAGTGGGCACTGCATCATCAGCTGTACCTTCTTGGTTAAGATGGGATTTGTCTGGATTTTTACAACTTCTCTTTTGCTCTGCAGCCAAGAAGGAAGAGGAGGACAATGAGATGTGAGGAGAGGAATGCAGTGGCCTTGGCTGCTACTGCTGGGAGTCTTGTCAGGGCCAGATGGTGCAGAACAGCCCAACTCTGATGCAGCAGGGAGGCAAGCAAGAAGCAGCCCCGCACTAGGCACAGATCGGGGGGAACACGTACAGCAAACCCCACTGAGAGGTCTGAAGAGCAGAAGAGACTTCAGACAAAAGCCTGAGACTCGGCCAATCAGACAAATGGTATATAGGTATGGAGACCCAGGAGGAGAGAACTGAGCTCTGTGGGAAGAAGGCTATGACAGGAACACTGGCCCAGGGAGGGAGGTGGCATAATAAGGACTATTCTAAGGGTTATGGGAGGTGATGCTGAGAGGCAGGGTGGTCCTGGGACTGAAGAAGAAAGCTGCCGCACTCAGAGCTGGCACTCTCAGCTGCCAAATAAGCCATATTGAGTTAAGACTAAATGATTCCCTCTGCTAATCATTGATTCCCCCTTTACCCCCCACTTCAACTCCTGCCAAACAGATAAATCTTGCCAGCACTCCTCCCTTGGATTAATTCAATCCCCTTGGTTGTGGAGGCCAGAGATCCCAGAGAGGCAGCCAAACTTCAGCTTATCCACAGCAAGGCTCTGCACTGTGTGAGTCTCCCTTGGCTGTTACTGCCTCCTCCCAGCCAGGTCTGCTTTTTACCTGAGTATCAGTCAGCTCACAAAACATGGCTTGACCCCCAACACAAGGCTTCACACTGTGTGATATGTAAACAAACTCTCAGCAAAGGAGAGAGCCAGCTCACAGGTGGTAGCAGCAGAGCAGTGTGACAAAATGAGCCCCTTAGCGAGTATGACAGCTCCCCTTGCCCTATTAATCCTTTTCCCACCGTAAGCTGTGTGGTTGCCAAGGGCTCCCTGTACTCCAGCAGGTGTAGGCAGGCAGCTGCCTTTCCTGCCATGAACACTTTACTGCTGCTGCAGCACCAGCCTTTTCTCCCATTCACCCCAGAGCAAGAGCAGGGTCCCTCTCTACTTTGTGCATCTGGCTTTTCTGCTCCCATCCCCTGGATCACATTGCCCCTCTAGACTGCAGGGCCATCAGCATGTCCTGGTGGCAGCTTCCTGCAGAAGAGTGAACTCAGTGCACGTTTGTTTCTGTGAGTTCAACTCACTCATGTCTAGACATGAGCTTGTTGAGCCACAGTGTTCCCACACACCTCCCCAGAACTCGCAGTGAACATTTAAATGCAACAAACAAAAAGAAGCTTGCCAAGGGCATGTGACATCCTATCCAAAACCAGAGGGTCCCTGAGTTGTGCTATGGGCACTTGGAGCATGTCCAGGAATGGAGAAGTGGTCAGTCCAGCAAAAGCAAACTCTTCAGCACAGCAGAAGTCCAGACTAAATAATCTCCTGGGTCCTTTCCATTTGTTTTCTAGGATGCTGCACAGAGAGCGGGAAAGCCTAAGAGTAAAGAAGTGCTCTTGCAAAGAAAACACAACATTTGTTGTGTTCCCTACCCCAGCTTTCCATTGATAAACAACTGCAGCATCAAACACAAAGTTTTCACGTAGTCAGCCTGTGTCATGCATGCCACGCTCTCTGGGTAGCCTACATCTGGGAAGAGGCAGTTATTAACCATGGGACAGCCTGGATAGGAGTGACTTCCAGGATTACTATGTGAGCACAGAGATTTGTGCCCAAGCCTCCTCTGTGCACAAAGCTTTCAGGGTTTCCAAGAAGTAGCTGAGCACAGGGATTCAAAGGATCAGGAGCTCAGCACTCTTGACTGATTTTGTAATCAATCTATTGCTGCCTTTTTTTCTCCTAGCTGCACAACATGCTTGGTGCCAGAACTCCCTGTCTGACTTGGACACTTGGGGAAAACACACCCACGAAGGGCTTGCAGCAAACAGGCTTGCCCGCTTGTTTCAACCTAAGGAGTGGAAGGAGAAATCAAAACACAAACCCCAGCATGTGTTCCCTCAATCCTACCTGTCATCTTGTTGGTCCAGGGTAAGGAGTACTCCAGCAGGGACTTCAGGACTTCAGGGAAGTCCAGGGCTGTGGGGCCCCCGGGACTGTTGCAGCTTGACATGTCCTGTCCTGGGACTGCGCTAGCACTGCTAAGGGAGGGCCAGGTGCCTGGCCGCCAACGCTACACCCCACTCGCCTGGGTGTTGTGAGAAGGGCTTGGAGGCACCCGCAGAGCGGGCTTGCCAAACTACTCCGGCTGAGAGTAAAAACAAGGGAGGAAAGGAAGGAGCCTGGCGGAGATGCAGTTTGCCTGGCTGTCTTCACCTCCCCCTCTCCCACTCTGAAGTGGCCAATTGTGGAAGTAGCTTGCAGCTTCGCAGGGCTGGGCCGGGCGGCTGGCCAGCGTGGTTTTACAGGGCCTTTCCCAGCCAATCCGGCAGCAAAGAACTGGGCCAGTTATCTAACTTTGCAAAGGCAGCACCCTTTTCCTTCCTGAGGTGTTATAACAAATATACATGTTGGGGGAAAAAAACCAGAAGCAGCAAGCGCATGCTGTCAGGGGTACACACATTGGCTGCAAACACAGCAGCGGAGGTATCCTCTGAAGGGAGGCTCTGAGGAGTGCAGGCTGCCCCGTGGAGATACACACGCTGTCTGCATCTCTGCCTGCTAACTTTTCAGCTCTCTGAGCTGCAGATAGTGACAATGTTTGTATATAATGCAATGCTTACTCGGCGTCTATCATAAAGTCAGTATTGATAATAGCATAAGGCATCTTGTCAAGTGTGCATCATCCCCAAAGCGCAGAATTTCTCTTCGTAAGTGGCACAGAGTTTTATCAGAAAGCCGACAACCTCCTCTTGGAGCAGTAATGTAAGGCAAGAGAGCTCATGCACCCTGCAAATACTCTGATAACAGCTGGTTAAGTAAGACCTTCAGCGTGCAAAGCCCCTCCTCTCCTGTTAGTGAAGTTTTTTAGCATGGAGGGGTGGACTGGAGACGGGATCTGATAAAGGACTGATCTTCTTTATCAGCATCTGGCTGGTGTCTTATCTTTCACTGGGTGTGATAATTAGAACAGAATTGCCTTTAATTTGCAGTTTGGTCCTGTCCATTTTGCCAGGCTCAGCCTCACAGCACTAGTGCAAGTTGACAGGAATCAGGTATTCCTACACTGGTCTATGAGCTCCAGCTCTTGGGGACAGCCCAGCAAAACTGTGCATGGTTCTGAACGTGGAAGTGGCCCGAGTGAAGTCAGAAGGATTCTTCTTGTGTCTGAAATGAAGCATTTCACTGGCCCGAGATTTAGAGTCTTAAAAAGTGACAGGGTTTGGTCATTCCTGACAGCACGGTGTTTTGTCCCATAAGGAAATGCATTTGCTTTAACCCCACAAAAACCAAAAGGAAAGAATTGCCCAGCCAGGCTGGGTGGTTGGGAATTTCAGATTAGCTGGGGAAGTTTCACGAGCTACATCCCAATATAATCAGGCTCAGAAATCACAAGGTAGACACTTTGTTAGAATTCTTAATTATGATACAACTGCATTACAGCCTCTTGGGATTTTCCCCATGGTTTGCTCCCCTCACACTCCCAGAGAAAAAGTAGGAAAGCAGACAGTGATAACCATCAGCGGTGAAGCTATCCAGGGAGAACAGTCACCTACTAACCCCAGCCCATTATGGTGTTTTCCACCCACCCATCCCTGGAGCCAATAGACTCTGCAAACATTCTTAAAAGTCAGTGGATTCTGGCCACTGGGAGCAAGAGAAGTGATCACATCTCTCCCTCCTGGAGCACAGCCTGCCAGCCAGGACTTTCATGTCCTTTCTCAAAATCTTCTGATCCATTCTGGCTGGCCAAGGCAAATGGGCTGGGGGTCACTCAGCGCTGCCAGGCATTGGTAACATTTGGGAGAGCTGTTGTCATATCATATATGCCTACATCTGCTTCTTGTCAAATGATAACAAGGTAAAGTGACTGGGAATGTGCTAGCTGCCCAATGCCAGGTGCAGACAGACTTCCTGGTTTTGCCCCAGGCTCAAACTTATCCTGAAAGCTGGACAAACATCTGACTGCATGTCTGGAGGTGCAGAAGGACTTCACAACAGCTGCTGCAGCAATTGACTGACACAACTTCAGAAAATTAAGAAGTTCATTGAGAGGAAACTATCACTTAGCATTTTGAATTATTGGCCTGCAATGGACATCTACAAGGGTTTTTTTTAGAGATCTGAGAGCACATGTAACATCTTGTGTTTGCCATGTCCACAAAGTCTCCTGCCAACAAGTGCCCTTCTTGATTCATAATCCTGAAAATCAAGCTCCTGCCCAGAAGAGCTTGGGTAACATCACTAGGAAGATGCATAAACACTGCTCTGACTGCAAGCCCTGGGGAAGCAGAAACCGTACTAGAGAGCAGAGTCATAGCAGTGGGGAGTGTCTGTCTGCCCTTGTGTCCCGCCATGGAGAGTGTCTGAGCTGCTTTAGCGAACGGAGTTGAAATGTTGGCTCTGGAAAGCTTCAGGCATGGCCACAGATTGCATCATTTGTGCTGGCTGCACTGTTGTCAGACCAGATCTTTATTTATTATTATTATTATTATTGTAATATCCCATATCAGAGGAGGTCTCAGCAACTCTGCTCCATCACTCAGAAGCCCAGTCAGACCTTAGTGGTGCTTTTTCTCACTCAACCAGACATAGTCAACCTATGCTGGCCCTAAGTGGGTAGAATGCAAAAGGGGGCACCTAACCTGATGGAGAGGGCCAAATTCCAGGAACATTAATTTAAATGGCAGAGGCCAGGGCTACCTTCAGTGTCTTTTCTCTAGGTCTCCCAGTGTAGTTACCCACACCACCAACAGTGCTGCTGGGCCCCTCGGCACATTTGCCTGAGGAGCATGCTCAGCAGTGCCATGGCTGCACGCGGTCCTGAGGGGAGGAGTGGGGGTCCTTCAACATTTGTCTTGGTCCATCCTCTCCCTCCTTTTACATTTTCATTCCAAAGAGTTGCATTTTTTTTTTTAAGCATAAGCAAATTCTTGTGCCTTGTTTCCTCACTGCTTCACCTTTTCTGCAATGCTCAGTTACTTCTGTTGGTACCAGGGCATGTAAATGTCTCTTTTTAAACCCCTAATTCTATTCTTGTCTTTAGAGGAATTTCTCTACAGAGGTCTGTCATCAGGCTTGAAGTGCGCTTGGAACTCCAGAGCACGGCTACTCAGGTGTTATCAGTAGGTACAGCCTTCCTGGCAATTTGAGACCCCAACGGGTCATTTTGGACATTCAGACTTCCCTGATACAACCCTGTTCAGTACAAGGAGCTGGGTAGGGGTGCTCTTTGTGTGCCTCTCCAAGTTGCCATTTTCCCCTCAGCTCCAAGAGTGCTCCCTCAACTCCTTCACAGGGCCACATCCACGGCGCTTCTGAATCTGCTTTTCCACTGCCTCCCCTCCTGCCAGTGTCTTGCAGCCACCCTCAGCCCTGAAACAAGAGACAGTGACACGGCTGGGTGGCTCCTCTGGCCAAAACTCCAGCAAATTATCTCTGCGAGTCTTGTATTTGGTGGTAGCACCTCACTGCACACCCATTTCTGAGGCCACCATTACAGATGAGGCCTTAGTTGTTTATTACAGGTGCTTGGAAGCACAGCTTACAGGGAAACTGAGAGCAGCAGTGACATTTGACCAAAGAAAGGCATTAATGGTTATTATCACTAATTACTGTTAGCTTCCTCAGATAAAAAGAAAGCTAGGCTTGATAATCTAATGGGAATAATTTAGAAGTATCTCAGAAAAAAAAAAGCTTTTTTGTCTGATTTTCTAAGGACACAAAGCTTACACAACAGCATTATCTATCTATCCACCCCTTGCTCCTCAGAACAGGCTACTCACTTTGGCAAAAGGATAAATATATTTAAATATCTTTTTATATTTGAAACATAAAGTAGGAAGAAGAGAGAGTCAAATTAATGCCTCCTCAGAGAGAAAACTTGCTGTTATTTGTTCTGTTTGAGTTGGGGCACATGCATTGGCAGCCAACGCCCCAAAGCACATGCTGCCCGGGCAGGAAATCGTGAGGGGAGAGGAAGAAGGCAGTGATACTGAGGGGATTTTGTGGTAACAGACAAGGAAGGTTACTTACCCTGAGGTGTATCTGGAAATAAGGACAACACTCTGAAGAAAACCAGGCGCTTTACAAATCTGCTGCTCTTGAAACAACTTTCTTTCTTTCAGTCAGCTGAGACCATTCACCTTGACAGCACAGCAATTCAGAAATTTCCAAATCACCTCACATGGGGATGTCTTCTGCTCCGGGTCCCAAACCTATTCCTCATGGTCTGTGTGAAGGCTCCAGGCCCACCCATGGGGATTGGTTCTTGCAGCAAACCTGGCTTGGTAAGTGGTTTCCTCTTTCTTCTTTTATCTAAGCAAACTCTTCACTAGAGGTCAGCCACTGCCTCTTTGCAGACATCTGTAAATTTTTTTGTTATACTAGCTCCTAGGACAAGTGCACACTCTGCTGACAGCTGCCAGATTTAACTATTTATTTGCATGGTGCTTTGGTCTTGATAGGGAATTTTGTTCACCTTGGCAGGGGCTGGCTGAGTTTCACTGTGGCCTTTTTGAAAGTATGCTTGCCCCGCATCCCAGCACCTTGTCTTCTACAAGGTTGAGATGCTACTGCTAGTGGCAATGGACATCTATGTAACTACAAGAACACTCAGAACAGCAGCAGCAGGGAAAGCTGTGGCCAGATCAGGGGTGTCTGCATCCACAGCAGATTTTAAAAAAAAAGGAAGTGGGAGAAGGAACGATGAAGCCTGAGTTGGGAGGGTAGACAGCTGAAGGTGGTAAAAGTGGGACTGGGGCTCTGTGTTGGCTAAAGACTTTGCCTGCCACTCGAAGTGTGGGCACATGTAAGTACTTTTGATGGTATCAATGTGAGGGACAGACACACAGGCTTGATGAGGCCTTGTACTGAGCCTCCTTTCCAATTCTAAAGTGGCTGTCCCTCCCTGGGGCAGGGCATTGCATGCATACACATGCATATGTATATGTACATATGTCTGTACATCTTCTCCCTATGTGGAGAAACAGTGTCTGGATCCCCGAGTGAACAGTGCTGCTCAGTGGAAGGAACCACCTGCACACCTCCCGCCCGAGGCGAAAGGATTTCTAAAAACTAATTCACCAAAATGAGTGCCAAAAAGCTAATGAGCTTTGCTTCCCCAGCCCTCCTGCCAAGATATGCCCCCCTTCTCAGGGTGTTCACGTGGCAGCTGGGCTCACCCACAACTCTGCTCCTCCGCACGTGGCCTTCCCCTGTGAGGTGCTATTTGCCAGAAAACTAGGTGCTAGGCAGGGAGAAAATGTGAGAAAGACTCTTGGGATCACCAGAAGTTGTGCTGCCCCGGGCAGGAAGGACACCTACAGCTGTCTTTGTGCAATTCCCTGCAGCAGAAGCACTCTGGGAGCCTGAGCAGAGCTGGCTTTGGGAGCTCTCCGAACAAGCGTTGACATGAGGCAAAGTCCAGAAGGTGCCAAAAGCAGCAATAAACCAAAGTGTTTAAAGCAGAATGGGGAAATCCAAGGACAGTGATTGCTGGGCCCCCACCAGGGTTCATGAGACTGTTTGGTGGAACAGCAAGGAAGATACATGCTCCTCTGGCTGCTTCCTTCTCAGAACAAAGAGGCTGGCTGTAAGGACCTCATCTGTCCCTCATCCATCCCTTCCCAGGCTCACTCACCTGTCCTGGGAATGATGCGGTCCCAGGCAGGAGCAGGGATCCTGTGGCACGATGGTCCAAGAGGACAGAGCCTGATGGACAGAACCCGGGGAAGGCATGTGGCCTGAAAGACGACAACCTATCCCCCAGAATCCTGGGCAGTCTGGCTGCTGCTGATCCCCAGATGCCAAGATAGAAAACCTTGGGAATTGAACAGAAGATACAGACTGCTGAAAGCCTCTTTTGAAACAGTGCTTCTGTATTGAATCCCCACCGCAGCTTCCAGGGTCAGTGTCCAGCTGTGTTGCAATTATCCTCAAGCTGTTTGGCTGAGGAAAACTTAAGGCCATCTTGCTCCCATGGAAGCAAGACTTTCACTTTAGAGCTTTGCTGGGGTACAAATAGGGGAGCGTGCCTTGACATTCAATTAGAAAAACTATGCATCTCTTCATCCTTCCTGACCGTCTGCCTGGAGGGCCCCAGCACTACTGAAAGCCCACAGCTAAGGCAGACAGAGGAAATCCACAGAGAACAAGGGAAATACACCAAAGAGCACCTCCAGCGCTGAGTATTTTTCTGGCTCCAAGCAAGCCAAATCTACTCTGGCATCTGGGTTTAGAGATTTGTATTCCAGCCCTGGGGAAACGTCATTTTGGGGAGGATTAATCCAGATGGTAACAAATAACCCCATTTCCTAGGACTCTCTGCTATGTCTGTGCCTCCCAAGGCTCTTGGGAAAAATTATGAGTTTTCTGGACCGCTGCCATCCATAAGCTAAACTGCAGAGAGGAGCACCCATGGAAGGGACAGTTTCAGGAGTTACCAGGGCCAGGACTGTTGCAGTGGGGAAGGAGTCAGCTGGAGTCACGCTCTCATCCTTGCTGCACCTAGATCTGCTTTCAGGAAATGCCACCCCTGCCCTGGGTGCACCAGGACCTGCTACTCCCCACCTGGAGGGGGAACTGCAGAGAAGCAGGAGGTGCTTCTGGGAAGGCAGAGAGGTTATTTGGAATGGGTGGGCCCTGTCCCATCCCAAGGAGAAAGGGTGATGCTGGATACAACATGGCACAGAGCTCCTGAGCTGTGCTCACAGCTTTCCAGGAAGCCCCAAGAATTAGCTGTCCACAGGACCTCTGTCCGGAGCCACCCTCCAGGCACCCCAGCCAAGTCTGCTTAGCACCTTCCACACCAAATGGCTGTCTGCTCCAGCCAGCGCTCCTGCAGCCTTTGCTTTTCTACTTCCCTCCCACCCGTCACCCCCTTCCAGCCCTCTTTCACCATTTATTTAGCACATCACTTTCTGCCCAATGTTTTCCCCCTGCAAATGCTCTTCCTCCCAGCCAGTGACCAGCACGCCTCCCCGGGTTACAGCTCCTGCAAGGCAGGAACTGTCTGCTGCTCTCCATGCGCAGGACATGACACAACACGGCCCTGTTCTTGGCTGCAACGGCTGCAGCAAACACAATTAAGAGTGTTGACAGCTTTTGCATCACCTGTTGTCACTGCCCAGAAATGTTTCCCTATAGCGTGGGCAAACAGACTCAGTCACGGAATTGCCTAGGAACCCCAGCTGCAGCTTGCGTGCTTTGCAAAGCAAACTCCCTCTGCCAGGCGGCTGCATGACAGCATTAAAGGTCTTTAGCATGAAGCCTTCCTCCCACTTCTCAGGGGTCTCTCTACCCCTGCTCCCCCCAATCCTCCATCAGACCCAGATCCTTCCTGGCTGATATGGGGCTCTCCCCTTTGTATCTGCAGAAGTTCTTAGGAGGATCTGAATACTGAACTCACTGCTCCTTTCCCCACCTCTTCAAAAAACAAGTTTATTTTCTTCATTGAAGAAACATCAGTGAGGAAGAGTTTACAGCTGAGGCTCAAACCTGCAAGGAAAACAGTGTCTTTTTTTTTTTTTCCTCCTCATACTTCATTTGCCTCACAATTTAACAGCTGTGGTCCCCACCGTACTGCAAAAACTGCCCTCAATCTTGCCAGCACAGCCTCAGTAATCTGTGCAGGGTGAAACTAATGCCCCTCGCATTGTACCTACTCAACAGCTGGACTCATGAAGCACACTGACCTCCTCATTCCCTCTGCACTACAAGCTTGTGTTCAAGCCTCTCTTCCTATGAGCAGGACGAGAGCCCTTGTGTCTGTATCCAGACACATCGGGGAGACGCGTAGTAAATCTCCTCTCCTCAGGGCTCACTGGATGTGACCTTCTGGTCACTCTACCAGTTCATACAGCAGTAGCAGTTTGTCTCCACAGGACATCCTTGCCTTTGCCACATCTCCAGTTTTGGCTTTATCAAGAATCCCGCATTAATCTGCACCACGATAGATTTGAAAAATAAAATTTTATTAATGTTTTCAGACTGGCCTCTTCCCCCAAGTGCAATCTTCACCGTGCAGCATCATCTCCAGGGGAAATCTGCACAGATGCTTATCACGGCCCAAGCTGCATGCGACTCGGTGGGTAGGGCTGAGGGCATTTTCCCTGGCAGGGTGCATGCTGGCAGGCAAAAGAACTGTCTGACCCAGTTAAACAGAGCAGCAGAACGACCTCTATGTGAAGGTGATTACCAGGCCTGATTACTGGAGGTTTCAAAACACAGGTTACCCAAACACCTGAAACTATGTGTTAATGCAGAGCATGTAGATTCTTAGCGCTTGGGGGAAAAGAAAAAAAATCTTAAATACACCTAAAGTTCACCAGAACTGTACATCTGACGAACAACTGCAGAATCTGCTAATACACACATGGGCAATTTTCCTCTCAGTGAGAAGAGCAGCAGATTATACTTAAAGATGGGAAAAAGTTAAAATGATCCAATGCCTGAAGTGTTCCCTTTGCTTCCCTTCATACAGCAGGGAAACCTGAAACCGAGATGAAAAGCCTTTGTGGGCTATTTGAAAAATGCAAGTACACACTGGATCAGGGGAGGGTTTAAAGTGCACACTTTTATTTTCTATTACAAAGGCTAAAAGAAGCAAGTTTGTTGTTTGTTTGTTTTTTTATTTAAGAACAAAACCAAAAATGTTGTTAAAACATCTACATTATTATCCTGATACTAGACCTTATGAAAGATACTAAGTTCTTTTTTAATAGTAAAGCGTGGTATTCTTAAATTATATTAATACAAAGGCATATTAAAGGACTCGAAATCATTACTACCCAGCTCAGAACTGCAGCATCCCCTTGCTATCTTTTCCTTTCACTTGCTAAAATCCATCCATTTTTGACATACAGTTTCATACAAGCTAAGTAGGGTATTTTTTGGTTGGTTTTTGTTTTTTTTTTTACCTCCCCCTGTAAAGGCCAGGTTAACTCCAACACCAATGACACATAAATCCCTGCCCCTACCAAAGGATTTGGGAAAAGATTTTCACTAAATCAAAGTCTCTACTCCATGTGAGTGTGTGTGTCTGCAGTGATTTTATAGGATATGAGATTTTCTTCTAATGTTATAAAATTAAAACACTGATTCTTTTGTTAGTAACCCCCAAATTTGGTTCTGCGCTGCAAGACTTTCTTCTTCTCTCACACCAGTGAAGAAAAGAGAGTGTTATCACAGTCTTGTGAATGTACCACTGGGGCAGCCCTACAACTTCTGGTTTCTCTCTTGTAGAGCCATGAGCACTGAGCAATTCTGCTGAAAGTACATAATGTGCTGAGGAAAACCCTCTTGGCTTGATAAAGTGAGCCTGGGTAGTCAAGTGTGAAGCTTCTGGCCTTTCATAATGTCCCTTTAAATAATATAAGCAAAGCCTTATTATTAAAACTTCACTCGCTAGTTAGCAGTATAATACTTTCACTGAGATGGGACTGTGAGGACATCCTAGGGGGTTTCAGTAATGTGAACAGGGAATCCTGTCCCATCTCAAAAATTATACCTATCTATATAAAACCCTCCCCTGTTTGTTATTTCCCTTTCCCTAACCCAAATAAAAGTCTTTATATTTAAACGGGAGATGCTGCGTTTCCTGGCCTGAGTCCTTTTCCTTTACCCTCATTTAAAAGATTCCTTCGATACCACACACATATAATATTATATAGAGCGATATATTTAATACCTGTGTATATATGTTTCATGGGAGGGGTCACATATATACACACTAAAACAAGTCTGGTGACAAAGTACTGCAACACCACAGACCAGGTTATCATATCAGGGAAAACAAAAAGAGATACTCGACGCAACCCCCGTGACCGTGGGTCTCCCTCACCTCGTGCACGCTCGCCCTCTCCCCACCAAAGCCCCGATCCGAATCTCCCAAGCCCCACCAAGCAGCTCGGCACACGTGGCAGAGATGGGGAGAGGGGACAGCGACCCACTCTGTAACCTAAAGTTATCGGATGAGAAATCACAGCGCAGCGAATGCTAGAGTCACACTAGAGATGCAGATTCGTTTTAAAAATAAAAACGCCTTCCAACGTTCCTCAATCCAGATTTGCTTCCTTGACATCTCTCCAAGAAGAGGAGGGCAAGATAACACAAGAGCTGATGCTGCCCCCTCCCCTGTCTCTCTCCGTTTATAAAGTTGACCAGTTGAGCACAAGAAGCACCAGGAGAAGGTACAATCCGGGCAGTTCATGGCCAGATTGTATTTACCACGGATCCAGTGCTGCCAGCCCCAAGGGCTCTGAGCCAGCTGTCCTGGGAGGCTCTGTATGAAAAATACATCCCTTACAAAGGCTGGGAAGGGAGATGTATTTGTGTTTTGAGTGGATGGTGCCATCCATGCGTGCAAAACGGCAGAGCACAGCTGGACTGCAGAAGAGAGAAGGAGAGGGAAGCTCAGGACAGGACATATGTTTACTGCTCACAGGATGAGACCGCCAGGAAGGACAAGGCTGGTGTGCAGAGCAGCACTGCCTCTCACTGCTGCCACTATAAAAGCCCAAAATCCTGGCCCAGAACTCAGCAGCACTGGTTCCCCCACTGTGGCGCACGTCAGGCAGGACTCAGGAGCAGGTGCATGGCCAGGTCCCTCTGTGCCACTCATCCTCCAACATGGTCCTTACCCTGGGTCACATCCTGGCTGTGCTGTGCTGTGCAGCTGCAAGCTCCCTGCTTTGGCTCTGAGGAGGAGGGGGCTGGACCCCTCATGCTCATAATCATAGAATCATAGAATGTTTAGAGTTGGAAGGGACCTCAAAGATCATCGAGTTTCAATCCCCCTGCCATGGGCAGGGACATCTCCCACTAGCTGGACTCCCATCAAAGCATCACCCACGCTGCAGTTCTTCTGGCAGGGCAGGGAAAAACACAGCGCTAAATAAGGAGTAACTCACACCATTTAAAGAGCAAGAAGGGAACCCCATTAACTCCCCCTCTTCAGAACACAAGCTGACAGAAACACAGGCTCCTTTTGGACACAGCCTTCCTCCTGACTGGTACTGCTGAGTACGGTGACACAGGGTGTGTCACAGTCTCCACTACACTTTCTAGATGGCTTCAGTCTTACTTGCACTAGTCACACCAGCCCAAAAAACCAAAATGAAACTACCCAGCCTGAATACCTGTCACACGATGAGAAAGACATCTAATGAAGGTGTCACCAATTTGCTTTCTGGGTACAGTCAGCTGAAACAGTCTGAAGTCACCTACAATCCAGTTTCCGCTGCTGCAAGCAGTTTTATTACTTTGCTGCTTTTAGCTACCCTCGTTATACCACACGGCTGTTACCCTCCTCAGCACCAGTTGATGCCTCAGGGTAATATTGACAGCAGGGGCTGAAGCCTAGACAATTTAAGCCATATCTAGTTGTTTTCCTTCTTCTGCACCTCAATTCCTAATTCTTCTGGTGCTGAACTCCCAGAAGAGCAGGCCGGCTGCAGCAGCGTAAGTGCAGCTTGTTCTGCAGCACTGAGAAAAGGAGCACATGAACTTCATGGTCACCTTTTCGCCTGATGTCTGTCCCTTTCTCTCAGCTCTGTCCTGCAGACCTCTGCAGCCACACTCTGAACTGAAGGACAGGAGAATGACACAAGGAGAAACTCCCCAATTTGCAGCCCAGTACAGACTGGATTAATTTTTTTGAATGAAGGACAGCGAGAACAAAAAGATGGAGAGGAAGGAGAATTTGAGGGAAAGAAGAGAGAAAAGATGGATCACAAACTCAGTGAGCATGGCATTCGCTGGCCAAGGAGAATCAAATTCACAATTTCATTCACCACTAATAAATCATCGTCTCATAATCTTAAAACGAAAGAAAATAAAAAGTTCTCTTTGCGAGACATGGATCTCGCTCTCCCTGTTACTGCCACTCTCGGAAAACCCGCCCCGCGTTTCTCCAGCCAACAGGCTCCTCCTCCAACCCTTACTATACGCCATCCCTCAATAGGAAGTTGTATTTCCCGAAGTCGTCATCCCTTGGGCAGAGCAGCATGTCCTTGCGGGCTTTGGCCAGTTTCTGTTTCAACACCTCCCTGCGATCTAGCCATTCCGTCAGCTCGTCCTGGCCGTGGGCATAGCGACACTCTTCGCCTTCGGGGCAGGCCTTGCTCTTCTGGAACCTGCCAGCACAAGGAGCGGGATCAGGAGGGCACCTCCGGGAGAGGGTTTGGGCTCCCTGTCTGGGGTACTCGACTGAAGCTTGCGGAAACATGCTGTGAATTCTCCTTTCTGAAGGGCAAAGAGATTCTCCTACAAGCCCATGTGCAGCCAGGGTTTGTACGGAGGCTGGGCACAGAAACCAGCAAACAGAGCAGTGTCTGCGAGGGCATTTAGTCAACAGAATGAAACCATGTGAGCTGGAACTGGACCAGTGGGGATGAGGAGAAACCACCACACGAGAGAGGAAACACCAAGTAACAGCCACGAGAGAACCTTCTCTCTAACCAAAATGACACTCCTAACCATCACAAGCCTTCTGAAGACACCTCAAGGCGCTGATTCAGAGGGCGTGAGACATTCAAACCATTTAATAAAGCATCTGGGATTCCCCCAAGCATTGGACCAAGCAGACTGTTCAGCAGCCTGAGAGCTGAGACCATCCTGGCTGTGGAGGGCACAGGCACAGGTGCAGACACGAAGCTCACTCTCCTTTTGCTGAAGACATGCTCAGGAGTGTACTTTCACCTCTCAGTAGAGTGGCTGAGCACCTCTGGGGTCCCACAGCAGCCTCACCATCAGCCAAACCTCTCAGCTCGTCCCACTCCTCCTCCAAGCAGAAGCCCCTGGGGACTCCGTGTGAGGAGGAGGTGGTGGAGGAGGAGGGGAGGGATGATGGAGGCTGTGGGCCTGTTGTCCCATCCCTGCAGCAGCAGCGCAGGAGGGAACGAGATAATGGTACCTTTCGCAGAGCCGGAATTCGCCCATGGGGAAGCGGTAGCTCCAGCAGCTGGAGTCACTGTCCGAGGTGAAGACTTTCTCCTTGTGCTTCTCTGACTGGATGTGCTGCTGCCATTGCTTCTTGCTGTTGCTGTTCTTCCCGCAAAGCCAGCAGTGGTAGCCCATCTAACCAGAGCAGACAGGGCAAAGAGCCATTCAGTGTGTTAACAGTCCCACCCACCAGCCTTCCCTCTTGCCTCTCCCCCTTGGAGACCAAGCTCCACTTGGTCTACAACCTCCTGCACTTTCCTCCCACACCAGCTTCAAGGCATCCTGCTGCCACTAAGGGGGAGCAGAGGAGATGCTTTGTTGAGGTCTACCTACAGCTCAGACAGGCTCAGAGAACAGGGCAGCTCAGTTCACTGACATGGTCCCCCCTGCCCCTACTGTGGCCCCAGTGGGGTCTGATTGCAAGACCCCCAGGTGCACAGGCAATGCAGGACTCTTCAGGAGCACACCCACCATCCCTGGGCTAAGGAGACACATCTACCTCTAGTTTTCCCAGGCTCCTGATCTGGCTCTTCTCCAACCTTTTCCCTCTTTTCCTACAGGACAGCAATGGCCTTGCCAGCTTTCCCAGGAGCACTCAGGAACCTTGGGGAGAGGCTGAGCCCACGCAAAAGGGAACCTAAGGTAGAGTCCTACCAACCTGAGGATTAACAGAAAAGCCATTGCAGAGCCTTGCTGACCCTGGGTCAATCCCTTCCCACCTCATCTGTGCTGTCCTTGCTGGGCTGCTCTAAACTATCCATCCACCTACCACGGGGTCCTTCCCACAAGAGGAATACAGTCCCTGCTAGCTCACACAGGAGAGTGACAGGCTGTCAGCAGTAAGTAGGAGGGAAAGAAGGACAAGAGCTGATTACCATGATGTCAGCGTAGTCAGTGGGCATCTGGATCTGTTTCTCCCCTTCTCGCGAGGTGAGCGGTGTCCCCTCTCCAGGCTTCCCAGGATTGTGTTTCTTTAGCCACATGTCATAGGTCTGCTGCATATCTAGTACTGTACAAAAGCAACCCATAAAGTCAACCTCCCACACCTCTTCTGTGCAGCAGGACCTGCCATCAGACTGGAGGCCCTATGGCACCTGCCCAGATGAGAGCCCTGGGGAGAAGAACCAAATTTATACACTGCCTGCTGTGGTGAGGTGTCTTCTGTGAGTTGAGAGGTAACCGTGACCACAGCCACGCAAAGTATTCAGGAAGGAGGGAGAGTGCCCCAAGATCTCCATGGACTTCACCCTACAAGGCAGCTCTCCATCAGGCCTGATTCTGCTTCACCTCAGCAGACATCTCTCTCCCGCCAGGGGGCCAAGGCAGGGGCTGGATTCAGATTCGTCCCTTCCCTCCAAGCCTAAGCTTCAACATCAGCACTCAAGAGGCAGGAGAACCCTTAAGCAGGAGAACCCTTAAGCCAGCTGGCCACAGGAAGCACCAGGGAGGAAGACCTAATGACAGCCTGCCCCAAGTTCAAAATCTACCCACGGGAGTGCAGTCAGCCTCTGGGTGCTTTTGATTTAAAACCTTCTCAGGATACTAGTGGGAATGGAAACTTTGGGTGGAAGCTTTGACTGCACATCTGCCTTTCCAAGATGGGTTCCTGAGAGAGGTTACAGAAACCTAAGTGTTTGCAGACAGGGATGCAATGCTGGAAGCGTGATGCATTAGTGATCTACTAAATGGGTAATTGAGGAACTCAAGGCAACTGCAGATAATGAATGCACATTCCCCCAAACTGAAACAATGCTGTTTGAAGATTCGCCCTTGTGTTTGAAGAAACACACCTAGACTGGTCTGGTGTGCTTTTGAAGGCCTCAGCAACAAATTTACTTGAACTGCAACAAATAACAGCATCTGGCCCATAAGAGAGAAAGTCCCTCCATCCAAGCACAAAGATGGAATAAACTCAGGGCAGCCCTAAAACCTTCAGGCTTTCCAGCATCTCCCAACAGAGCTAAGTGAGCACTGGGAGAACTGGACCTTGCAAAGAGCTTGCTGTTGGTCTAAAAAATTAAGGATTGCTGCCAGAGAGCTGGAGTCCAGGAGATGGGCAACCCCCAGCTTTCCCTCCAAAAGGTAAGTTTGGAGCCTACATAATTAATTCCAGCCAAGCTCCTCCACAGAGGCACCACCCAATGATGTTCTCATTCAGGATCTCAAATCCACCCCTTTGAATACAATGCCACGAGCAGGGAGTGCCACAGCCCAGAAGCACAGGATATGAGCAGAAATGGGCAAGAAAGCAAGGCAGATACAAGACAGGCAAGAAAGATACAGAAACATCTACAGGTCAGGACTGGTGCTTTGGCAGAGCTCCATACGGAGCCAAGCCTGGGACAGTACAGGCAACTGGAGGGGTAGAACAGGGTGGATTCGAAGTGCTGCAGAAAGGGAGGGCAGCAATGGAGCAATGTGCACTAGTCCCAGAGCGAAGGACTCAACTATACATGCACGTTTACGAAGAGCCGCTCTAAATTACTGGAGACAGACCTGCCCCATAATCCCACCTAAACCCATGGTACCAGCTCTGTCCAGCTCCATCTCTGTTGTCAAGAGAGTGCCTTAACAGACTTTGCATTCACTGCTCAAACCTCCTCTTCCCTCTCCCCAGACTCTCTGTCCCATATTTCCCCCACTCACTTTTGTTTTCCTTCATGAAGGTCCACATGTCTCTCTCCTCAGGGCTGTGGGCAAAGGAGCAGTTGCCCACATACTGGCATTTCCTGCCATTTTGTGCATGGATACACAACTGTCAAAAGACAGAGAGCAAAATTTAGCATCTGCACAAACACTCCTTGCTAGAGGGCAAAGTGGGTTCAAAATTCCAACCAGGACATTAAACCGCACACAGGAGAGGTCACAAACAGGACACATCATACGTTATTAACTCATGCTTCTTTTACTTGAGCTCCTGATGACACAAAGGGTAAGTTTTCCCTATGAACATGCAGGCAGCTCAGTTCAGCACTTGGCCTCTCTCCTTGCCATTTCTACAGGCAACCAGGTGCAGCCATGCTTAGTACTGGCCCTGGGGGAGACAGCAGTGAGCGACCTGGATTGACCTGACGAGTGTCTCCTGCTTGCTGGTCACGTTGCTGGTCCCCAAAGGTGACTCACTCTCCTGCCATCTCCAAGCTGGAGATGTGGCCTTACAGGTTGCTTAGAGTCTGCTAGTGTACACACAGCTTCTCCCAACCACCACCAGTATCATTGCTGGAGAAAGTGAGGAGCATTCCAAACATCAAATTTACTGGCCATCCTGTCTGCCCCAGAGGAGGACAGCAGTGTGGAGACCAACTGGCCCACAAAAACTGAGAAGAGATGATGCTGGGGCTGGGCAGGAGCTCAGGCAACGCACACATTCGTATGGCAACCTGCTTTCCTGCACAATCTGCGACTCAGCTGCTGGCCCCATCTCTTACTGCAGCAGCTGTTAATAGGTCTTGCTCCCCTCCCCAGCTTCTAGCAACTGGCCTGCGACTGGAGAGTGCTCAAGACCTCACATGCGGCCTTGCACCTGCCCAGGATGAAGGGGCAGCAGATCCCAGAGGGTAGGGAGAAGAGCTTTCTCCTTCCGGGGAGAAAGGAAAGGAGAGCATGAGAGAAACTATCAAACACCATACTGAGGGCTGGCGTTGGAGGCTGGATATCTGTAGTTTTCCTCACTGCATGTGGCTTTTAGCTGAGTTGTTAGTTTTGCTTTCAAAACATATCGTGAGCACGTTTCACAATCTACAGCAGTTCAGCCACAAAGGCTGAGCTCAGCTGTGAAGCAGGGATAGGCTTCTCCCAAGTGTTTTGTCTCACCCTCTCACTCACATTGAGAAACCCTGACCTAAGGGGAGACTTAAATCTCATTCCCAAACCCTGTGCCAGCCACTTCTTAAGATGGTGACTGCATTAACAGCAACATCAGAAACTCCCATACGTGCATGGAGCGGTTTAAAAGGGTGCTGCTCCTTTTTCCGCTCCACCCTTTTGCTGGATGCCTTTGAGATCTTGCTGCTATCAGTCTGTCCTTGCCTCACACCTCAGCCAACACATGCCCACCTCCTTGCCAGGCTGTAAGGGACCAGTCCTCAAAGCACTGCACCACGGTGGGAGGGAAGGGGCACCTGGCTGTGCTGGGCATGGGACTTACATCATATTGCTGTGGGAAGTTGCGGATGGAAGGCAGTGGTCGGACAGACACCCACTTCTTCTTTGCTTTGGACATCACCAGCAGGACACGACGTTCCTTTGTCCAACTGAGGAAGAGAGAATAAATCAAGAGAGGCAAAAGGAAGAGAAAACCAAGGTTTTGTTTTCCCCAGAGACCCTTAAATATTGAGAGGTGACTAGATCCTCAAGTCCAGCTTGTCTCTGCACTATCTGGCTGCTCCTAGACACACACAGTCTGTGACAGAAGTGACAAGAAGGTTGTTTTAGAAGGATTTCTCCCTGTACTTACCATGTATTTCCTGGGGTATGTATTCTCATAAAGCCACAAAAGTCTCCCTCAAGTCTCACATGGCATCACTAAGGATTACTAAACAGCTGCATTCCACCCTTCGACACAGCCAATTCTTGTGCAATCAAATCCATGAAAAACATTTGGGAATATCTTCTGCTTGAATGGTGCAGCAGAAATACAAGTCATTACAAGCCCTGTCTTATGAACAGGTGCCAGGAAGTATTTATACTCCTGCAGCACCAGCAAGCGATCACCAGGAGATACCCTGGGCAAAAGCCCCAGCTCTCATCAGTAGCTGCACAAAGAGGTCTTCTCCTTCCCACTCCAGGAAGTGATCCTCACCTGCTCACTTCCTCCAGCAACTGCTGCTTCTGTTTCTTTTTCATCAAAGGTCTCGCATTTGCAATAGGATGCAGGACTGTGCCTTTCTGCCTTGTATTATGGGAAGTGAAGTCCTATAAACCTTCCATCCTATCCTGCCAGGCTGCATGGGTGAGAAGTGTCACGATTTTCCATGACTCAATGGTGCCTTTCCAGATGATATTCCTCTTCTATCACCAAACATCCTCCCAGGCCCCAAGGTGCCAGGAAGTGCACACAGGCAAGATAAGTGTCAGAGAAGAGCAACCAAAGTAATTGGAGCCGAATAAACTAATTTCCAAGGAAGCAGAATACCTTAAATCATTGGTAACAGTGACCTGACAGACATCTGCAAACAGCTAGGAGTATAAACAAGTGCAGAGGAGAACTGTCTCAGTCACCTTCCTAAGAAGAAATAATAGCAACTGGGAAAAAAAGGGAATTGCGGGAGCCGGACTGCATGCACCAGAGTAACGGTCTGCATAATACTGGCAGCAAGTACAAACAGTAAAGAAGAGAGCTGGGAACTGGAAATCAGCTCTCTGCAATGCTTGCTCTAATGGCAAACACCCCGGGCAGCAAGAGTCTGCTAGGAAACCTTACAGCCTCTTCCAAAGAGGTCAAACAAAGCCCAGGGGAAGCTAAGAGGATAAACTCCTGCCCTTGAGGAGAGGTGGGGGAAAGAGAAGATTGCAATGCTCACCAGTGGCGGGCTTTGGCACTACAGTACTTGAGGTCTTTATCTGGCTCCACCAGCTGCCCGTTCCTCCAGCACTGGCCACATACAAATTTCATCTGGAGGTCAAAGGTGCTTGACGTGGGAGCCCGAGGAGAAGCCTAGGGAAAAGAATCACAATCTCAGCAAAGAGAGCCAAAATGCACCCCCCAGACTGCTACAGAGATGCTGGCAGCTCTCTACATGCTCGTGTGCCAGCAACAAGCCAGATTAAATCAGAAACAGCCCAGCTCTCCAGCCAGCATTAGCTGGTGGCCCATCGAGATACCCGACAGAAGCAAAACCACCACTTGCTTCAGCATGATTTCCTGGGCTTTGACATCTGGCCAAAGCCATGACCAGCCTGGCAGCTTCAAGCACTGACCAGGCCTGGCTGCAAACCCCCTGCAGCATATCTCCACGTACAGACAAACTCTGTGAGATCTGCCCCTGCGCTTAATCCCTGCTTCCCCGCAGGGAGGGCAATCCAGGTCCTGCTGGCTACCCATGGAGAGAGCTCAGTCGCACAGACAAAAGAGACCCTTTGGGAGGAGGCCAGGCTGCGCCACAGCGCAGGACCCACCACTCCCAGTTTGGGTCCAATAGGCTCATGTCATATCTAGTATTTGACACACTGAACTCGGAGCTGGGTCCTCTTGTTAACAGCCTTCAAAGCCATTTCTGGGCAGGTTTCCATCCCTCACAGTTCCTTTGCATCAGGCTTCACAGAGAGCTAACCTGGACAGAGGAACAACTGTCAGTGCACCTTTCATATCCTCTCAGCCACTTAACTTCATTGGCCTTCTACCTGTCTCCTTGAGAAGGCTCTTCTGGGCTTATGTCTAAAAGACAGTGGAGGGGAAAGAGAATGGAGCCGGTCCTGTATCATGGCTGCCTCACGTTTTCTGCACTGATCTCCAGAAAGCCATTGACATTTTGTACCACCACTGGAAGACATGAGGTTGGTGTCTCCAGTTCATTTCCAAACCAAAGTGCAAACCTTACTGGATGTCAGTGACCCTGGGCACAGGACCATATGAGGGTACAAGCAAGACCCTTTATGAACACCCTGGTCATGCAGCCAACTGTGAATCATAGAATCCTTCATAGCCAACACTGCTTCACTAAGAGCAAATCGTGTTTGACAAATTAGGTGCCCTTTTACGATGTTGTTACAGCATTGGTGGGCAAGGGAGGAGCAACTGACATCATCTACCAGGACTTGTTCAAAGCATTTGACGCCGTCCCGCACAACATCCTTGTCTCTGAATTGGACATTCATTGGCTTTGCTGGCTGCAAAGGTGAGACTGTCGTTCCCTGGGTCTTTCTTTTTTTCCTCTTCTTAAAATGGGGGTTATGTTTCTCCTTTTCCAGTCAGTGAGAACTTGACTAGGCTGCCACGACTTCTCAGATATTATGGATAGTGCTCTAGCAACTGCCAGCTCCCTCAGGACCTGTGGGTGCATCTTACCAGATTCCATGGAGCTATGCACCTTCAGGTTCCTTAGAAGGTCTTGAACCTGATCTTCTCCTACAGTGGGAGGTTCTTCATTCTCCCAGTCCCTATCCAACTTGGGAGATGCAGCTAGAGCACTTGCTGGTGAAGACTGAGGTAAAAGAATTGTTGAGTACCTCAGCCTTCTCCATATCCCTGGTAACCAGGTCTCCTGTTTCCTTCTGGAGAGGTTCTACATTTCCCCTAGTCTTCCTTTTATTGCTGAGGTACTTGTAGAAGCTTTTATTGTTGCCCTTGACATCCCTGGCTAGATTTTCTTCTATCAGGACCTTAGCTTTCCTAACATGAGTGGACTGCTGCTCTGACAATTTCTGTGTATTCCTCCCAGGCTACCTGTCCACGCTTCCACATTCTGGAAGCACAAAGGTCATGCACCAGTAAAACAGCTCTCTGACTGCCAACCACATAAGCAGCTCATCCCAGCTGCCGTGCCTCAACTTCTAACCCTGAGCAGACAAGCAAATCATGCAAATCATGTTCCTGAGGTGCAGGCTTCTGCAAGCAATAGATTAGCAGTAGCGTGGACCCTATGTGCATCCCTTGGCAAAAGGAAAACAGCTAGCACAGGCAGTGCACAATCAAAGCATCTCCCAGGAAACACCACATAATCTATTGACTACCGCTCTGCATCCTCCTGACTCAGTCTTTTGGAGAAGCAAAGCTGACACAGGGTCCTCCATTGCTGTGAAAAGCTGACCAGAGAGCTGACCTTTGCCTGTGCTGACTACAAGAAGCCATCACTTCTCTGGATATCCCAGCAGAAGGACCCTTCCAGACAACCATCACCCCTCTTGGAAAGCAGCGGTGATTCTGGCCTACTTGTCTGCAGAACAGCCTTTCTCGTGGCATCTGGCACACAACTTGTTCATCTGTCAGCTTTCACCAGTGCTGGTGACCACCAAGAACACATCAAAGCAGCCAGATGAGCAGGGTTGAGGTCTAGGATATCACACAAGGCAATAAGGTGTCTCCCTCTCAGATGTGTGGCCTTTGAACAGTAGTTCCAATCTCCACTTGCCTCCAAAGACAATTACACTATAACTCACCACTGACCCATCAAAAGCATAGGCCTAAGGTAACACAATGGCACTGCTGGCACACTCCCTTTTTATCAGCCCAGTGCTATCTGCCATATAATCCTCCAGGTGACAGATCTCTCAGCACAGCCAAGAAGCTTGGCTCAAATCTACTGACCCAGCAAAATGAAAAATCGAGCGACTCCAGAAGGCACAAAATATGCGAGAGAAAGAAAATGTTTCTCAGGTAAATCTGGTGAACTGCGCTGCTTTTTCCACAAATTCCTCACAAAAAGAAGCCCTTGTGCACTTCTTCATCAGAGTCACGCAAACTGCTGGTCAACCCAGCGGGCATGTATGCTCCCAGGGGATTAGAAGCCAAGCAAAAAATCAAAGCCGCTCTTGTTGCTGCTACATGACTGCGTTTGTAAAGGCAAGACACATACCTGGCAGGCTGCTGATAACCAACAGCGTGGAAATTAGTATCACATGAGGCTCTAGCAGACGAAGCCAGGCAAAAGTGCCTTGGGCTGTGGCACCACCCCTCACTATGAAGCCAGACAATATAGTGTTAGCTATGCACCATGGTAACCAAATAAATAAAAGCCTTTGGCATGACAGCTCTCCACTTCAAGCTTTGCAGAAAGCAACAGCCCCAGCACGGCCACTTGTGTCTCCCAACTTCAGGAACTCCTCTCAGCAGTAGTAAAACGCTCTCTTGAGAAGCCACATGCCTCAGGGGACTATATGAGGAGCTCAGGTTAATCACCTAGTTGAGGGAGCTATACTTAGTTGCCCGTATTAGACTTCCATTTCCATGCTTAAATTGCTAATTCTGAGACCATTTTTAATGGGGGTTCTGCAGCTGGCTGGCGGAGTAAAAAAATAACCCTTGAAAAATAGAAAAAGTGAGGACTAAACCCCTTTAATTGCTAGGGCTGCGATGGGAGGAAACCCAGATACCTACAACAGTCTCTCCTGCTGACTGCCTCTTCAATTTGCCGCTCCTAGAGTAACCTCTATGGGGACAATGTGTGGGGCGAAGTGTGAGTTCCCTGGCAGGTGATTAGCTGCCTTCATCTTTCCCTTCTTGCTAGGTCTTCTGACCCGCATCATCACAGCTGCTGGATCCCTGGATACTGCCTGCCTCTTTCCTCCACAACTGGACAGCCCCAGCCGCTAACTGAGTCCAACTGGCAGCTGTGACAAAACTGCAGCAAAATCCCTGGGAGCGACTTTGCTTCCGCTGACCAGAGGGCACTGGGGCGAGCATGGATCACACGGGATGGTAGGAAGGAGGGGTCTGCTTTTACAGCACTCCTGGGAAGTTGTATTTGCCAGGCAGCCAACTTGGAAAGCTGGAAGGACGCTGAGAAAACTCTGAGTCACGTTAGCCTGCTTGGACAGGAGAAAATAATGGCAAAAGTAAACATCTCTCAATAGATATGTTAGCCCTGCCCCCGGGGTCTCCGGCAGCAAGCCAGCGTCTCATCCGGGAGCACAGCCCTCTGGCTTAGTATGTGCTGATGCCAAAGCCACAGTTTGCTATTGCAAATACATGCATCTGATCGATTTGCCTCCATCTCCCTGCACAGTGTCAGCTGCCAATCCCTACAGACAACTGACAGTGCCACTAGTAGGCTCCTTCTGACTGTACCAACAAGGCTGATGTTTTGCCTCTGCACAAACCAATGCCCTAGAAGGGTGGAGGCTGTAGTCCAGCTCTCACAGGCATTCGTGGGGTGTAATCAGACTTTGACACTGGCCAACAGCCCTAACGCTACCCAGAAGGCCCAGAAACTGTAGCTCTTTGCCCATCCCCTGACTGCTGATGTAGCAGGCACTGCCATTCCTCTCTGATCCTCTGCCCCCTGCAAGTCCCAAGAGCCAGAAATGAAATCCTTGCTCAGCATCAAGATCCCATGGGCTTCAGAGGATGTGCTCTGACCATGCCTGCTGAACAACCTGTTCTTCCAACAGCAGCACCTCCAGACAAAGATGATTTTGAAGCTGCAAGGCTTACAGGAAAACAGCCATCTATCTATGTTTTTATCCCCAGATTACGCATAGAGAATGGCACATCAGAGTTTTCTAGAAAATGCAGGTAGATCCACAGCAGTCAGGACAGAACCAGCCACTAGACTTCACTCTCCATGGCTCAGTGATTTATGATAGAAATCCAACTACTGTCACAAACTACTGCAAATTCAAACTTAGTTTCCTCCACTGTGGAGATGCCGGCCTCTGGCCTCACACCAGGCAGAAAGAGATGCCAGCTAGCTGTGTCTGCAAGGACCACTCAGATCATCCAGGCTCACTTCTCATATAAGACAGTCTGTAGAAACTTGTCCTCTTAGCTTCCTGAGAGGCTAAAAAGTATTCCTTAAGCAAGTAAGACAGCTTGGGGAACTACAGACTTTGGTTATTCTGGACTGCTGCTTCCCCTTCCTCTCCTCCATCTATTTCAAACCACAACAGCAGAATGGGCCACACAGGTATGCTGCTGAGCATCTCCCCAAAGACAACTCCATCTCATGCAGCATAACCACTACACAGGTAGACACAGAACCCACTGCAAGCATCAGTGCATCACCCACATCTTTCCTATTAGGCTAACCCATGCCCATATCAGACCTGCTTTTCCCCAGCATCACTGTTGTACAGCCTTCAGAACACTTCTGCTGGCCCGTAATGTAACCCAAAAAAGCTCCTGCACACCACCAGCGACTCATACCCCTTTGTTACAGAACGCCTCCTCCCCAGGGTGCTCACAGGCTGCACTCAGTGCTGATCTCTGCAGAGGGACCCCTGGGTCCCTGACAAAGGTGAAGCACCCTCACTCTGACAGTAAGCCCCAGGCCAAGGGCTGGCGAGCTCAGGCCTCCACAAGGGGAAAGAATGCTGCCAAGTGGGAACAAAAAGGATTCACAACTGTTTTCCCTAACCATTTTGCAGGAGAGGTAATTGCTCCTGTGCTCGACAGCTTTCTAGGAGGCATGAAGTTTCTAATCCCATCAGCCGTGTCTTCTGAAAGTAATTAAAGAACAAAACCTCCCTGTTATAATGGCAAAACTGTTTTAGTTCACCCTCAGGGCTGGGCTGGGAATCGTCCTCACTGGGTGGGCTCTGATCCTATGCTACAGAATACCCCCCTGGGGAAAAAACGGGTAAGGCAGCACCATCCACAGCCAACAGGTTGGAAGAAAGCAAAGAAATAGGTGCCCTTTGCTTATAACATACCTCTCCAGAGAAAGCTCTTGGCAGTGCCGGAGGGTGCAACCAAAGGCACCTTCTCCCATGCCAAAAGACTGGTGGCACAAAGAAAGGCCTCACAGCTTCATCCTGGCAAAGCACCATGATCTGCCCAGCCTCAACAGCACCCAAGCTGCAAGTTCCACCCTCTCCTGCTACGTTTAGAGCAGTCCTGTGGGTCTTGAGTCATTTCTTACAGTCCTTCAAACTGCCTTATCGGCCCTTGGCCACTAAAGGGCAGCAGGACCCCTTTGATCCCTACGCCGCGTGGCCACTGTCACCGGTTTCAGTAACAAGGTGTTGCAGGCAGCACCATTCTCAGCAGGTTGCCCCCCCCCTGCTCTGGATGCTTCTCTCCACCACTAAACAGAGCAGATACAACATTGCAAAACAAGGCACAAAGCTCATCCCTGGCACTACAAACAGGAAAGCTCTCTGCTGCCCTCCTCAATGGCCAGCCTGGTCTGCCTGGGACAGGTCAGGCACAGCAGTGGGAGGAAAAGAGAGAAAAACTGCTGGAACAGCTGGGAGCAAAATCAGTCTGCAAGCCGTAGATGCACCCTACTTACCATGTTGTTGGCTGGTTTGCTGGCATGTGCCTCCATCTGCTGCCAGTACTTCTTAGATTCCTGCACGATATCTTCATGCGTCATTCCTGGGAACAAAAGGAGACAGAGCTGAGCTACCCTGCTTCGGCCAACAGGAAAGAAGGAGGAAAGTGATGCAGGACTTCCTACCATGGGGCTTAGAAACCCCTGTGTGCCTGAGAGCGCCCAACAGTCCCACTGGCAAAGTCAGGATGTGTTGTGAGGGAACCTGGAACCACCACAGAATGTGTCTAAGCACAGGCTAGGCAAGTTCCTCTCTTCAGCACTCCCACTCAAGGCAGATGAAAGGGAGAGTTCAGTCCCCTGGGCTCATTCAGACTTGGCGTTCTGCTCAGGCTGTGTGCAAAGAACCCAAATGCTGCCTCCAAGATGCTGATGCTCGACTAGGGATCAAGACCTTGATCAAGTCTCTTCCCCAACACCCTATCAACAGATACTACCCAACATCCTGAAGACAACACTTAGTTACTGTCCATCTACTGCATATTGGAGCTTTTGCCACTAGCTTGCAAGATCAGAGAGACCCCAGAAGTCTCACCTAATCCCTGCTGCAATTAATTAGTCTATTACACACTTCAGGTTGGGGGTGGGATACCCAAAAAACAATAGGCAAAGAGGAAAGTTGAAATTCAACACAAACACGGAGGAACAACTGCTAGTATGTAACCAACAAGGAAAGATCTGCAAGGTTTTGGGAATAAGAAATGCAACATCAGACAACAAGGAAAAGGGTTGAGCAGACCTTATCTAGGGAATTAGCTCCTGATCAACTCAAGTGGTGAGGGAATGGCCCCTGCCAGCATGAGCCAGCTAGATGGCTGCTACGATTCTCAGAGCATTAAAGAGTGAGAAAAAAGTATGTAAGAGTAGGAACTGTCTGGTCAATGTGAGGATTCTGTTACAAAATCCTCCCATGTTACTTAAGGGCCATAAAGACCCCCAAAACATCTGTCAAAAAAACCCTGAATCAAGTATCTTACAACAGCCAGCTAAAAGTGACAAGTGGGGTACTGAGGATGGCCATGATGCAGCACGCCCAGGACAGGCAAGCTGCAAAACTCCTTGCTTTGTTTTTGCCACGTGGACAGGATCTTTGATCTGGGAGCCAGCATGTTGAAAAGCTTAAGGGCCATCAAACACAGGTTTTCATCCCAGCTTAAGCTGTGCGTAACATGGGTAAGTCACAGCATTCGTGACCTCAGTTTCCCCATCTGTGATTTCAGCTGTTCACATCTCTGCCAGGCAACAATACTGCTATTTGTACAGGGTTTGGACAAGATTAAAAACATTCAGGAAGCTTAACCATTCTTCAAGAACATTTGCTCAGGCCTCCAAAATGGCAGCTGTGGCATAGCTGGTGTTACTCCCAGATCAGTGCTGTTTGTGGATTTTCTCCTTCTTGACCAGAAGAAATCATATAGAGCTAGAACAATTGCAACTCCCTCTGCTGTGTCCAAGTATGCCAGGGTCGGACACAACACTGATTTGTGCATTGGGGAAAAAAAGCTACAAAGCTGGGAAAGCCACAGCAAAGAGTTATCGTGCTTCACTGGACCTAGCAGAGAACAACCAACCTCCAGCTTCTGCATTCTGCACACTTGCACTGTGATCCTGGGGGTGCAGAACCAACAGAAGAAGCATATTTAGCTCCTGTCAGAAGACTGAATTTCAAATGAAGTTCTTAGCAAGTGCCTGCCTTCTCCCAGCCCCAGAAATCTGAATTAACTCAACAATACAGTGTAGGAATGTGGTGGTTGTGGAAAAAAAACCACCACAACAAACCCTCCCGAAATATGAAAGGATGTTTTCCAGTACACCAGGGCTACGAAGTATGAACTGTCCCAAAGAGATGATCTGTGATCCAAATGGCCCATGTGTTGATTACTTACAGCATTTCAGCATCTTTTGCAACATCACTACCGAGGACAAAGACTCTGCCATTTCCACTGATGGAAGAAGATAGCAAGATGTGTCTGTGAAAAGCCACAGTGAACAAGAAAATAGTCCTGCCTGTCCAAATTTTCAGATCTTGGGAAGCTGTACTCCACTAATACAAACCTTTACCCTGCAAGAACAAAGCCACAGCCTTTGTAAAAGCTCAAATGGCTGTGAACTGCAACAGCCCACTGGCTTCAAATGCAAGCTGCTATGAATGATGCTTCCTATTCTTGCAGAGCAAATGGTGCCCAAATCAAACCCTGTTCCAAAGCTAAAGCTTTCCCAGAGAATGGCAACAACTACCTTTCATCTCTGCTTCCTTAATGAGGGCTACACTTAAGGGAAGTAATAAACTACCACTTCAGGGAGGCAAACTCACAAGGAAAGCAGGGTCATATAAACAGCCCAGCAGAAAATAAACCCAAAAAGATGATGGCTCTTCCATTTGCTGGAAAAGACAGCAATAAGCACAAGGCTTACTGACCACCTCTGCAGCTAAATTCATGGCTTGCTTCATCTCCTCAGCTTCCCCTTATGAAATCATTAGTTCAAGTCAAGAAGGCAAGAAGCAAAAATCAATCTAACCATTTCTTCTACAGGCCGAAGAGAAAGAAACAGGGAGGGAGGGAAGAAGGGAGCAAAGAGACTTTTTCTAAAAAAAAACCCCAAATAACAATAAAAAACCCCCAAAACACTGAAAAACCCCACAACAAACATGGGGTGGGGAAAAGAGCACAGTGCTTGAATACTGGAGTGCCCAGAGTACTACAGGCAGTACCATAAGCATTGCAGGGCAGCAATGGTGGCCAACAGCTCATTGGCAACATGCTGTCTTACAAACTCTGGTGGCGTAATTTTTTCATTTCCTATGGCCACAAGTGAGGCCAAACAGGAGGAATAAAAGATAGCATCTGCCACAGCGTGCTACTTCTTTGTCACTGTCCCTCATGAGCCACTGATAAGCACTGGAATAGTAAATTAAAGAAGTTGTGACCAGTTACATCAAAAAATGGTGAGGAACATCCATAAGATGTTTCCTCTCTGCAGTACTCCCATCACTGGGATAAACAAGACCCTGCAGTGAAAAAAGACACGGCATCATGGGTGGACCAGCATCTACTTGGTTAACAGGAGAGCAGCAAGAGAAAACCTCCAGCGTGTCAGAGAGAGAGAGCACTGGAAGTACCAGGTCCGACAGTGTCATTATATGACTGACCTGAATGTATTTTCTAGAATAGTCTTTTCAGAGAAATGTCATCAAAGCCTCTTTGGTAAACACCAGGTAACTTTCCTTTCTCACTGCTGGTGAATTTGTTTAGAGAAACTTGAGATGTGCAATCCTCCTTTATATAATTGCTTTGTCACCTTTGCATGCTGCCATTCTCACTGTACCAGATGCTCACTCAGGTGCCCAATTGCTATTTAGTGTCTTGCACAGGATTTAAGCACCAAAACACCCCTGGGGGTTCAGCCCTAACTAATAACCATTTCAACTCATGCAGCTGGTCCCAAGGGAAAGGCTTCCTGGTCTGCAAATTACAGTAGCACCCATCAAGGAACAAGCCCCATTCCTGGAAGTGTTCAAGGCCAGGCTGGATGGGGCTTTGAATAACCTCGTCTAGTGGGAGGTGTCCCTGCCCATGGCAGGGGGAGTTGGAACTAGATGATCTTTTAAGATCCTTCCAATCAAATCCATTCTACGATCTCACAGAATACCCTGGCCCTCTATTCTGTGCCCCTGAAGAGACAGTAAGTATACACACAAGTGAGTGACAACTTCCCAGGACTCCCAAACCACCCTTCTTCCCCTCTCAACTGGCCCTGGGCACACACTAGAGGGAACTTGGGTGTACTCATCACCAGCCCTGCACCAAGTTACACTCACCTGAATATTGCTGCAGCAGCCAGACCTTAAGTTCGATGAAACTATGAGCGAAGTGGCAGCTGTCCTCACGCAGGCAGCCATAACGCACCTCATGTCGGCACACGTCAAACTGGAAGTGCTCCTGGAACTGACGGATCTTGGAATATTTCAGGGAGGTGGAACGCACAATGTGGACTAGACACCTGCAGCCAGGTGAGAGAAATATGAAGCACCAGATGACCAAAATCTTTACTGCCTCCTCCTTACCTGTGACTTTCACACATTTGACTGGGCAGGCAAAGGACATGGAATATCAACTCTGGGAGAGGCAGACTCCCACTGGGAAAACCAAAGCCCTGCCTTCCCTCTCTCTATCAATCCTAGGCAGGTATGTTTAATCTCCTCAGCCCATGGGTGATGCCCTGCTCAAGTTCAGAGATCAGACACATTTCAAAACACGCAGCAAAGATACCAACTCCTCTGGCTCAGCAAGTCCCTAAGTTTCAGGTTGTCGGGAACCAGAAGGGGTTGTATTACTGTGTACTTGACATGTTTCTTGTTCTCCTAAATATTCATTACTAGCCAGTCAGAGGCAGGACCCTGAGCTAGAGGATCTTTGGTCTGACCTTTATGTAAAGGCCAAACTGAAAGGCAAATTCAGTCAATGGAAAGCTTAGGTTGGCTCCAAAGAGCATTGCTCATGCCTGAAATCCTTCAGCACCAGGAGCAAATGTGCCGGGTGAAACACACGGTGCTGCTCATCATGCTTTGAGCTGCCCTATGACTGGAACACACAGGGAGGAAAGAAAGAAAGAGACCAGGGCCCTGGAGTTAAACTGGTTGGACTTACGATGAAATTGCTCCCATAAGCACAAAAAATGTTCACTCACTTGTTGTCATGGAAACTGTGTTTGGCAGAAAGGTTGGAGCAGACAGATGGTGTGTCCTTGGTCCCTTTGCTGATAATCCGAGGTTTGCTATCAAAGCAAATCTGAGAAGAGAAGAATTAGCGTGGTGGGAAAATATTAGAAAGATGTGAACCAGAGCTGCTGCACTTGAAAGGGGAAGAAGAACCAGAGCCAGCCTATTCTAATGTTCAAAGTTAGAAGCAGCCTGGTGAAAATTTTGTGGTAGGCCTTTAAAATAAAGCAAGCATTTTTTAAAAAAAGTTCAGGACAACATTTTTTGGCTTCTTCTCAACAGTATTTTCCATTGTGGTTGGAAAAATTTTGGTCAGAGCCACATATTCTTCCCCAGTTAGCCAACAGAGAAAGAACAAGTGGGAAATGATGGGGAGAAATAAAAGAACAGCCAGTTCACAGCAAAGAATTTGTCCCTTTACATGTAGAACTGCCAGCGTGGGGAACTCTCTGCTGCAGAACATCAAGATGGCAGGAAACTATTCTCAACTGACCAACCCAGTGGCTCAGAGCAGACATCAAGTGGGAATTTGTTGCATTACAGGGTCCTGCTTTCTAAAGTAGCTTGAGCTAAATTACAATTCAAAGCAACAAGTCAAAACAGAGAAAGAGACAGGTGGTCCCCTGAGGCCGTGCACACCTGGTCAGCTGAAGGACTAAGGAGGAAAACTACCTCTCTTTTCTCCTGCACAGCTGCATCCACTGCTCACTGCCCTTCTGGGAGCAGGGCACTGTCTGGGGCACATCAATGGCCACATACTGAAGAGATTATGAAGGGTGCCTGCTCCCTCCCGCCAGCTCTGTACCTCACAAAGGAAGGTGAAGATGCCCTGATGTTCCTTGAGGAGCTTGGCAATGGTGAGGTTGCTCTGCTTTATCCCACCTAGCGGGTCAAAGAGGAGGTCACGGTTGAGAGTCCCCTTCCTCTCCTCTGTCCAGACGTCGATCTCCTCCTGGTGGTACGCGAAGGTGCAGTTATCCCCGTACTTACAGTCCTGCTTGTTAAGCATATCTACAAAGCAACAAACAGCACACACCACCACACAGGGAGGGCGGCCCAGTCAGAAGCTAAACTCTTTCTCGTCTCCCCCCACTGCCCACACCTCACAAGGAGATGAAAGCAAGAAAACAGAGAATTAAAGAAAAAAAGAAAAGACATCTCCTCCCAAGTTTGTCAACACCAAGACGTTCAGGAAAGTTAATGCAAACTACTGAATGGCAACAAGTAATGCCATCTGCAGGGGAAACCACCTCAAAATGGAGGCTTGCTTTAAATCAGTGCCTGGTCAGGGACAGACCATGGTTTAACTAACCCCTCTTAAAGCCAATCCAGATTAAGTTCTCCTAGTAGCCCAACGCTAAGAAGCACTGTTGGCTCTTGCAATCTGCCCACCTCATTAGGTACTTTGTAATGACACTGCCTCAGGGACGAATTGGGTCACATTGCCTGCATATGGAAGGATGGGCTGGAGCAAAGAAGCAGGCAGAGAGAGCTTTAAACCTGAGCAGAACCCAAGCCCTGCCATGGGTCTGCTGAGTGGAGCGGGACTAAAGGAGGCATATGTACAGGAGGCAGGTTCTCAGCAATGCCCAAGTCAACAGGGCAGCTCATTGCCTTTCAAAGTACTGAGCCTCCTGTTCCATGAACTACTGATGGGACAAGAAGACCCCAAAGACAGCAGATGATACTAACTGCAAGCCCCTCCCAACCTCGCCTGGCACACGCTTTGCAACCCCTTCCCAGCAGCTGACAGCCCTATCTCCTCCAGATCACCTTTGCACAGGTAATAGGATCCTACGAAGTTGGTTTTGGTTGGGCGAGGACGGATCCTCTTCCAGGTCTTGTCTTCTGAGTTCTTCAGCCTGCCCAGTAGTACGTCTCGCTTGCACTTGTGCTCCAAGCCTTCCCGATAGGTGTAATCACCAGCTTTGGGCCCTGCAGGAGAGAACAACCTTGTCAGCCCAGGGAAAGGCAAACTCTAGCCCGGGCCAGTGCTCTGGGTGGCAGAGCAATCCACATCACCTGTTTTGGGGTAGCAGATATGACAGGCTTGTTTGAAGATGTGAGTAGATGCCAGGGGGTTCTTCACTAGCAGGGCTGTGTTGGGCATTACTGGTTCTGGCTGGGACAGCAGGTGCTCAGTGACCTTGGGCACAGCTGGGTGACTCACTCCACCAAGGCTGACCTGAGCAAAACCACACATACTTCTCTTCTCAGCTCTGCAACCACATGGGTAAGAAACTTCTGTAACCCCCTGCCCTGTTCCAGTCTCAAACACCTTTCTCATTTTCTCTCTCATCAAAATGTTCACATCTGGAATGATGTTTCTAAAAGAGCTGCACACAACTTTTTCAAAGATAACAAACTGTGGTACGTTCACCTCAAAGATGGGCCTCTTTCTCTCTTGGTAAGACACCTCAGCTTCCTATCATGAGACGTGTAACAGAAAGGCCCCCTCACTCCTTCCTATTCCTTTCATCACGACCATTTGAAGACTCTCAAATCAACCCTACCCCAACCTGGGAAAAAACCCAAACCTCTAATCAGTGAGTCTTCAGGAAGCAATTAATCTTAGGATAGGGACTTGCATTGAGGTAAGAGGGACAGCAGGATGGCAGGAACTTCAGAATAATTCTTGGTCCAAGTTTGCTAACCATAGATAAGCCTTTCCCTTTCCTCCAAGACTGGAGATGTGGGACAGGGGCAAAACAGTGTACCTGGAAAAGCCTCCTGACAGGGGCAGAGAAGAGCAAAGAACCTCACTAGTTTTAAGACAAAGCTGGTTTACTCTGCCCCAAACTTTAGTGTTACGTGGGACTTTGGCCTCCCAAAGCGAGAGCCTGCAACATAGGCCACACCATGTTTACCTTGGCGTGGAACAAACATCTTCCTACTGACTCTAGGGAAATCTTTAACTGCCTCGCCACAATGGGGAGGCAACACTCACTGGGGCAGGTTAAGCAGAGGGGCCCAAATTACCTACATCACCCCAAGTCACTACTACCTTGGCTCCAGAGCACCTTGGGACATCAGCGCGGGGGAGCGTCTCACTCACCACGGGGGATGGTTTTTGGTTGCCAGGTGGGTGTCGCAGTTCCTGAGGGCTAGTTTCTTCTGGGCAAAAGAAGAGGGAAAAAGCCCCACAAAACAAAAACAATCATTTCACTTTCAGAGGCAGTTCTGCTCACAAAAAGATAAATGCTTATTAAATCCATTTACTTTATTTATTTCAAAACATTTAGTGCTTTTTTCCCCAAACCACACGTCTAAATCTAGGAAAAAGATCAGGAAAAGCCTTCTTGTTCTCCAAACCCTACTGAACCCAACCCTATGTTGCCAAGTGCTGGCATTCCTAAGGTGGCAACTCCAAGACAGCCCCACACTGAGGTGAATCTGAGTGTTGAAGTGCTGACTGGACAATCTCTGCTCTTCTTAAAGTACTTTTATTGCCAACATAATGCAACACTGTGGACAAGTCAGCCAAGAAGCAGCCTCCCTTCCCTCCTGGGACAGGAGGGAACCTACTCTGACTACCACTCTCCACAGCTTTGCTCTTGTGACATCAGAGTGTTGTGTCCCATGCACCAGGACACTCACTGACAGGTTCAGATCTCATTGTTCGTCATTATATACCTTTGTGTTTCTCTCTCCTCTGAGATTTCACACCATGTACATATTGGTTATCTGGGATAACACACCGATAGCCTTTCTCTTTGCTCCCAAGCTAGACATATTCAGTTCCTCTGTCCAAGACAACTCCCTGCCCTCTTCTACATTTACACTGCTGTTCTGTGGCACTGGCAGAAGAGTTATATGACAGATGTTCTTGGCACTGAATGAAATAATTTTAGCATGCATTCACAGCATGAAACTCCATCAACCCTGCACCTACCAATGGCAAAGGAATCCAAGGCATCCAGCGACCCTCTGTTTGTCCCAAAGGAGTCCAGGGCATCAAGCCGTGAGTCTGTGTAGGGAAGCAGATCCAGGGAATCCAGCGAATCTAAGGTGGAGCCACCACTTCCTCCCGGTGGGGCCTCAAAGGCATCCAAGACAGAGGAGGAGGAGAGCTGCTTGGTGGGATCCATCACCAAGCCAAAGGAGGCAGGTGGCAGCGGGGTGGAGACAGGGATGCTGGCTGTCACAACTGGGGGCAGCAGCGGAGTTCCCCCCGGAAACACAGGGATCAGCTGGGGCATCTCCGTTGGCAGGTTGGCAGGAATGGTGCCCTGGACCAGAGACTTCAGGGAATGAGAAAGGGGGAGGATAAACAGCATATTAGGAACAAGGAGCCAAGACTGAGTGAACACAGAGAGCAACAGGCTACCACTCAAGTGTGTGCTATACTATCTGAAGCAAAAAGATTCCCAGCAGCTCCACCCCCCTGCAGACTTCTTACAGACCTTCCAATTTATCTACACTGCACACTGTTTGGATTGAGGTCCCTGAGGAGGTGTTGGGCTTCCTGAGCTCATCAGTGTGCAAGACACAGCCCTGCACTGGGCACTTAAACCAGCTCAGGTCAAGAAGCAGAGCAGCTTAGCGCACACAGTGCCAAGGTCCAGGTTACAGCCATTACTCACGGCAACTCTCATCAGAGCTTTTTGGCTCGAGAGGCACCCTGCATGAATACGATTATACTGCTTCCAGACCCAAGTTGACTCACATAATACCAGCAACACTGGCAACTAAAATCCAACATAAGTATGAACACAGATGTCTCTATGGCTTCCAGGCCTGTTGAAAGAGCTTAGGCTGAATGCAAAAAATTCAAGGAGATTAGAGCATGCCCACTCTATAAAACACATCCATCATTCCTGCTTCAGCACACTCATTTCTATCCTCAGGCCTGCTTCAGCTCCATGGACCAGGGGGAAGATGATGGCGGGGGAAGGCTATCTTGGGTACTTTAGAGGGGCAGCTCCATCAACTTGCACACAGCAAAGCAGGCTTGGAGGTGGGCTCCTGAGATACTCACAAGCCAGCTGCGGAAATAAGAGAAGGAACGAAAGAGTTTTGCCAGAGGAAGAGCTAGGAGGAAAGAGTTACAGAAGGAAAGAGGCAGCACACATATCCACATGCTCCAAAAACCTATTGGAAACATGAAGCAGTGCCCACTCTTACCAGAGGGTATGGTGACCCTTCAGCGAGGGAGTCCAGGAGGGAGTCCAGTTCTTCCCCAATGATGTCCCCATCTGTGAAGTCCTCCACACTCTCAGGCACTGGCAGGGACACGCAGTCTGGAGATGGGAGCAAGTTGGCGTCAGGAAGCGAGGTAGGCAAGCCCTTTGCATCTGAGTCAGAGGGGGCCAGCGCCTCATTCACAGGGATGGAGGTGGCCACAGGAGCTGGGAGGCACTGCAGGTCCATAGAGCAGTCTGTGATGAGGGAGAAAAAGAGCCAGTCACCCAGGAGAGCCTCTTGCAGGGGACAAGCAGAGCACAGCCTGGCAAAAACAATATTGTACAACTCCATCAAATCACAAAAACCAATTATGTCAATCCTTGGGCTCTGGTCTGAAGAGTTCTTGCCCTTTCATTTTTTTCCCCAGTCTCCAACAGCTCACCGATAACTGAAATATGCTCTAACAGCCAGTACACAGACTGAGTGTCAGGATTTGGCAAGCACATACAGTAACCAGGAACAACGCAAAACCTGTGGCTGAGCAGTTACTGAACTCACTGTGGCCGGGACTAAAGGCCAGGGGCACGTAATCCAATTTCTCTATAACCCACCACCTGGTGTTTTCTTTAATGTTCCTCACTAATGCATTTGGCAGTGATCACTGCCTTCTCTACTCCTTGGAGCTTTGATAACCCAGCTGAAAGCTTGCTTACTCACAAGCTCTCTAAAACCTTAGGCATCTTAAATGGCAGAAGATAAAAAACACAAGGTCCTCCAGGGAAGAGAGTTGTCAGAGATCGGGTGCTCGGACCAGGTTGTGCTAACAGTATGTCCCCAGAAAACCCCATCCGACTGACTCAGCTGTCTTTACCCAAGTAAACTCCCTGCTCTTGAGTGCTTCCTGATGTCTGTAGGTGGGAGGTTGCTGCCCACACGCCCCCTCAACACCTCAGCAGCAAACATCCCCTCGAGAACTTGCGTGAGCCAGAGCAGGGGCAGGAGAGAGGCAGTGATTTTCCCTATAGCTTCCTTGCCTCTCCAGCACATTTCTGAAAAGGTAAGATGTTCCCATCATGCAATATAAACCTCTGTTATGTGAAGTTAAGGTTACAAGCACATATTTTTCACAGAGCAGCATTTTATTCTAAAAAAAAAAAACATTAAAGGTTAAAAATAAAAAGAAGTTCAAATGTTAGAAATTCAGAAAATGCAGCCATTACATTTGCAGTTCTCAAACCACGCACCCAAACTACCTTACTTCTGCCCCTGTGCAGATGTCCTGGAATAAAAGAAAAGAAATAAGACAAGGGTGCTACCTTCTCCATCACATAGCAGTGGCTGCTGTAGCTACAGCAGACTAAGGGTATAAGCAAGGCAAAGTTTGGAAGGAGAGAGAATAGCTTTTTTTAGAAAGACTGGTAAGAATGGGAAAGGAACTAGACACGCTTCCGAGACACAAATCTTGAACCAGTGAGAAATCCCGCATCCTGTCTGTACAAGCTCTGCTCACTCAGCACCCATGAGAGTTCGGCAACCCCTTTCTAACTGGGACTGGGCGAGTGACGCATGTTGCTATCCTATACACCATGTCGCTGCCCTTCTTAGAGAGCTCAGCAAAGGAGCAATTCCTGCAACCCCCCAAGTCCTGAACTAAACAACAGCAGAGGTGACACACACACCCAGGCTCTTTTATCTCTAATCCCACCAGGACCACCCTCTATGATCTTTCCTCCAGCATTTGTTATATATGGTCCTCATGGATGGACAACGGGTGAGGTCACTGTGCAAGGCACTGGAGATCAAGCTGTGACAAAAGTCAGGGAAATCAGGGGGAAGCAGCAAGGGACAGACACATGTCCCTCTCCACAACCTCATGCATATGACTGAAGGAAAGTGCATGTTGTACTTTATGGGATCCAACACAGGTTTTCAGTGCTGCAGCTGGACACATTCCCCACAGGCAGTGGCTCAAAGGGAAGCTGTAAGTGTCCTTAGTTTTCCAGGCCAAGCTGCCACTCGGATGAGGCTCGGCTCCAGCCCCATGCCCCCTTTGTAATGACTTGTCTCAGCAGATCTCCCTTTGGTGCAGGCACCCCAGCTGCACTCGGGAACCAGCCATCCAGCTTCCCTCAGTGGTGGCCTCATCACTGGTAGCTCAGCCAGATTTTCCTCAGTACAAAGGGATGGCTTGTGCCTTCTCATTTTTCAGATGTTTAAATCTGGACCACTGTCAAGATCCCTCCAGGGGCCAACAAGAAGTTCAGGACACGCTGGAAGGGACTGGGACACGTGCAGGGGGGAGCAGAAGGGTTCACAGTGACATGACCCTGAAGGATCCAGAAGCTCAGACCTTCTGTGAGGAACAAAGCCCTCTGGTTCCTGCTCACACTGGGAAGCAGAGGAAAGAGGCCCTTACACACCCCAAGAAGCCCAAAACCTGAAAAGCTGAAGGCATGACCAAAAGGCAGACAACAATAAGCATCCCTTCCAGTTCAGTGCATGTGACGGGCAAGAAGTGCAGGGACCAGTAGGTTCCACTACTTGCAAGAGGCAGAGAAGAGATGTTTGCTCCCCTCTCCCTGACAACCCAAACACTGTCATTCCTTCAGCAACTTCCTCTTATTCCCCTGTCCAATCTTTCCCTCTATCCCTCCTTTCCCATTTCTTTTTTTTCTAAGGACAGCCCATCTGCTGATCTCACTCACCAGCCACCATAGCCACATCCCAAGTACTCTCCCTCCAGAAAGCTCATGCACCTCCTGTATTCACCTCGTGTTTGTTCCACAAACCTAGAACAGCCTTCTTTGACAAGCAGATGACAGGCACACATCTGCTTCCCTCTCATTCCTGCCACTGCCGTGACAGTAAGCCCCACGTACTATTTTCATAAGCTCAGTGAGGGTCTTGTCCACCTTCTCCCCCAACCCAAGTCTCTCATACCATGCCCCCACACACCTGGTAGCTTCTCTGGCCATGCACCTGTCTGTCCCAGAGGGGCAAGTACAGTGCTTTTGAAAGCCCTGTTTCTAGCTCCACTTCCCAAACCAGCAGCGGTTCCCTAGTGCATTAGCTGGCCAAAGGCCATACTGAGCCAAATCTGAGACATGATCTGTGCAGGGCAAGGCTGAGTTAATCAGATGACTTTGGGCAAAGCATGGGGAAAGGGGCTTCAGTAGTTTGCATCTTAAAAACCAAACCACCACCAACAACAAAAACTTGCTAAAAAAGCTTTGACTCTGAAATTCTTGAGGTACACAGCACCCAGAGCTCTCCTGGTTGCACACCACTCTCAGCCAATGCGTAACGTATAATTTCAATGCTTTTGAAAAGATTTCCTTGTAGTAAAGGTTCTCTCTGCTTCAACAGCAGTGAAGGTGGCATGCTGCTCTTACACCAAATCCTGATTAGATAAAGAGCTTACCGCATGCAGTCGCTCTTTACTCTGCAATAAGAATCCAGTTAATTTTGGCACCGCAAGGTAATGCAAAATGCTCTCCTTGATTCACAGAACTGGGTCTCGTGATTGCACATAACATTCAGTTACTGAACTGGCATTCAACAGAGAACTAACATGTTTTCCAAAGCACCCTAATACTGAAATTAGTTTCTTCTTCTAAGAAAAGCAATTGCTACTTGCAGTGCTAAGTCTTCACAATTACCTTTACACACACTGCTAGCTTTCAAAGGAACAAAGAGGCATGAGTTCAATGCTCCAGCACACAACAAAGGGCAAAGCATGTAGCAAGCCCTTCTACAGGGGCAGAGTTAAGGTCACTTGCTTCCCAGCATGAGAAAAGCAAGCTCGTCACCCTCCTTGTACTCCTCCTGGGTGCCTAACCTTGAACACAGCTCTCCCTGGGTCCCTCCCAACTCCCTTGTTTTCATTTCCTCCACCTCAACGTCTTGGAGGACCATACGCGCTCAGAGCACAAACAGCTGCCTTCAACCTTAACTTCACTTTATCTGGATTGTTTTGTCTGGGAGCAGAGTTTCAGAAGCTTTGCCAAGCCCAGCTTTAAGAAAGCGCAACTGGAGAGAGCTGTGTTCCTCAGCAGACCCTTTCAATTCCCAGACATGTCTCTCCCTAGGGCTGGACAAAAAGCTTTTCTGTGGGAAAAACAGTCCTCCTTCCCAACACTTTTCCCTTCTCCTAGTTACCAAAGCCAGGAGTGTGCAGAAGAGACACAAATGAAGATGACAACCTCTCAGGCCTGCCAGTGCAATCAGATAACTTACCAAAGCCACAAAAATCAGAGCAGAGAGACATCTTTACCTGTTTCGATGTCATCTATCGAACCCAATCCATTGGAAGTGGTCTGCAAAGAGGGTATAAGAAAAGGGAGAGGAAAATATCACCAGAAACTCATCTTTAAGAAGATATTCACACTTCACAGATGAGACTCTCTAACTCTCCTAAATGCAGCTGGTCCTTTTTTTTCCTTTATGGCCTCTTTCAGTGCAAGAGCAGTAAAACCAAAAAACTTTAAGAGGCCATTAATCCAAAGAGCCTATCCATTTTTACTTCCAGCAGTGAAGAAGCCCAGTTGCTGCAAAGGGAATACAAGCCCTGCACAATATCCAACCATGTGAGCAAATCTGTACATTAGAATAGGCTTTTTCATGTGTGGATAAGAACGCTGTGTCCCAAGCCCCAGGACACATCAATCGGTCAGCCCCATGCAGTGCAAGATCTGATTAGCCTAATCTTACACAACATTCCTTTTCTTAGTTCACATATTTTGCAATCTAACAACCACAAACTTTTATAGCAAACTCAAAACAGGAAAACGTTTCAGCCAAGACAACTGCTGACTTGGAGCTGCAGGCAAGGAATAAAACAAGCCCATATTTTACAGAAACATAAACAGAGGTAAATAGGGGTGCCCTCAGCTTAAACTTAAAAAGGCACAAGTAAAAGCATTACTCTTGAGATACTCCATCTACTGCAACAGTTTTTGCAGCTTCTAGTTTTTGCACTATTCTAATTTCTTGCAAAAAGCAAGATTTTCAGATTAAAAACTAAGCACAACTATTAAAATAAGATGACTGGCTCTCCTAGAGAGATGTGAAGGTAAATCACTGAGATGTGGAAAGTAAATGAATTCTTTAGTATCCCATCGTGCTATACAAAATGTCAATTTTTACTGTTCTGTAGTTTGTTTGCTCGAAAGAGTAGTCTGAAGTACCAATCAGCATATAAAACTAGCAAGTTTCTGGGCTGGTGGGTTTTTCTTGGCCAGTAGTGGGACAAGGAAACGAGCAATTTCTTATATTTTAGCTTAGTATTTGTACAGTGCCCTGCCCAAACTGGATCTCCCAGGTGACAGGACAATACAAAGAATACATAAACTGTGTATTGACCTTGCTCAGTGCATCGCATGCCCATGTTTCTTCAGCAGTTACACTTTCTGAATTTTACTTAGCGTTGCCCTAACTGTGTAAAAACTTGAAAACTAAAATGTATTTGAAGTGCAAGAGAAAGCAAACATTCACAATAACTAAAATAACACATCTTTGGTGATCTAATTACTGACATCAAAAATGTTTTCACTAGAAATATTTTCAAAGACGTTAATTTCCTTGGCAACGTTCCTTAGAAGTTGAAAACGCTAATTAATGCATTTAAATCATAAAAGACAGTTGTATATTTGTATGTAAATAAAACTGCAAAGCATTCTAGTAATATAATTCATGAACAGTAACAATCAGCGGACACAAACTCTACCTGGCTTGACAAACTGATTGACGTGCCATTACTGAGTAGCGAGAATGTTTCCAATTCCTGCTGCAAGAAAGAGAGAGGTCTTAGAGAGACAGCCCATGAATGCTGGTAAACTAGGTAAAGCTGGTTTACAATACAATTTCTTTACAAGCACTGCACATAAACAAAAGCCATGCAAAAGGCACACCACTGTGACACAAGGGTACAGTTTTCTGAGTACTGAAAACATATTTGGCCGTATATTTGTTCTGGACACCTCAGTGCAAAACACCCAACACCCCATCAGGAAGCAAAAAACTTCTCTGAGGAACGCAAGGTTTTGTCATTACATGAAGAAAATACTGCTTAGGGAAGGCATCACAGCACTGCAAATGAAAGCTGGAAATCAATGCAAGAGATAGAAAGGCATTACCAAAATACCCATCACTATATTTTCAATAATAAAACACATTTTGCAGTTTTTAATTTTTATTTCTCTACCATACAGGTGGTTTAAGCCCATCACAGCTGAATAACATGACAGCAGCAAAAAGGTGGCAAGACCAACACAGTGAGCAGCTACAAAGAGTATCTCTGCGTGAAACTTCCCTTTCTTTGAGATAGAATCATTTTGGGAGTGTTGAGAGCTGTCCTGATATCAAAGGGCTTTGGGGGGTAGGCCAATCACATGTGAGATCGGTCAGGGAGAGGAATGAGATGCTACAGCCATATTTACCCCAAAAGCTCTCCACAAACTGGACACCCACCAATCGCTTCACTGGAGGAGGAATAACGCCAGCTGTTTAACACACCGCTGAGCAACGGGACCAAGGATGCAAATGCAGACCTACGCCTCAACTGCTAGCGCAGGTTCCCTGCTGCTGAAAACACATCCTGGGATTTTACGTGACCTGGGCAGCCTTATCCATGAGTGCTGGCGGTGGTCTAACGCCCTCTAGCTCCATCCCAGGGTACACATTTAAACACCAACAGCATTCCAGTTACAGCAGCACTTTCTTGCGGAGTCAGGTTATGTGTCCAGTCACTGGCATCATTTAATCGGGCTCATGACTTGTTTTTTTGCTGCCTTCTTTCCAACCACCTGCCTAGCTGTGTTCCTGTCGTTCTCCCAAAGTGCAGGCCTTTCCCTCACCACAAAGAAAGCGTGCTCCTGGCTATGGGGCTGGAACCCTTCAGGACTCATTCCACCGCAAAACCAGCCATGCCCCTGATCCAGCAGAGGATCCCACCCTCCTCATTCTGTAACAGTGAAAAGACTTGTGATGCCAAAACCTCCTTCGTGCTGAGGCCAAATGTCCCTCTCCTCCAAAAACACAGGTCCCCAGTGCATCAGAGACCTCTCCTGCAGAGCAGTGATGGGGTCAGAAATGAATGAAGGTACAGTGAGTCAGAGGGTCAGGACAAGGAGGACAGCCAGCAGCGTGCCAGAGTGACTGCAGGGTGGTGTATGTGAGTGTAACTGCAGAGCAGCACCTACCACCTTTGCAAAAACAAATCTGAAAGAGCCAAAAAGTCCCTGAGAAAAAAGAAGTCATACCTGAGGTCTTTTGTATGCTTTTCGAACCCTCAGTCCCAGCTTCTGGGCAAGCTCCTGTCCCAGCTGCGTGACGCTTTCATCCTGGTGAGAAAAAGCATTGGCAGGACACTTTCAGTTTTGCCTTTGCAGCGCACACAATGAAATAAACAGGAATGCAGTTATCCACACTGGGGTGTGCCAAGAAGTCTCGCTTTTAGACAGCAGCAGGTGCACAACTGCCAGAGCAGCCCTAGCAGAGTCCATGCAGACCTAAGTGCTCTCATCATTCAGTCCTGCTGAGGTACTGATGTTGCACTAGGACACCCCCCTCACACACCCTTTCGATGGTGCAGGAAATCAGAATCAAGAGTCTGCTTCCAAGAAAGCACCCACTCTCTGATGGCAGGGTTCACGCATCCTGCTGGCAAGACAGCTGAAAGGGCTGCCAAAGCTGGCCGCTATCAGCTGGGGGCTGCTACAGCTTCCGTAAGGTCCCCATGTCTGGGAAGAAGGAGCCCGCATGCTTTCCTGTACACACAGCCTAATAATCAGTTTTTATAGGCAGGCAGTATTCAATAGCCTGTTCTGCTTATTTGTTTGTTTTTAAAGGTGAAACCCAGCCTCGGTTTCCAACTGACTAGCTACAAGGCATTTTCACTGTCTCCAGCTCCCATTAAGCAACCTCAGCTTAGTCAAGCAGGTCCTTATGCTTTCCCCACTGCGTGCCATTTACCATCCTCCCTGCTCACTGCCCGTGCCCTCTCACACACCATCATGGGCTTTAAAGTTCTAAGCCATGCTTCATTCCCCTGCTCCATCCTCTCTAACTCTGCCTAGACCAACAACCTGCCACAACTTTCTTCACCAGCAACTCTTTCTTCTCTCTCCCTGATTGCATTTGATGATTCTGTCTTTCCAAACTCTTTCTCATCTTCTGAAGTCTCCCGTTTTCTTACTCCCTGTGGAAAACTCAACAAAAAAAAACACCCTGATGTAATTTCTTTTAATTGATCTCCTATTTATTAGGTTTAGTCTATCCAACTCCACATGCCAACGTAACTCTGAGACATCTTCTCAGATTCCTGGACATATCTACACCCAGAAACAAGTAAACTCTGCTAGACAGTGAGTCAATTGAGGGGAAGATCCTTCATCAATGGAAGTTTTGAGACATGTTCTGCTTTGAGCACAACAAAGTTCTAGGCTGTTACAGCAATGCAAGCTGGAAGTACACCTGTGTGCTCCACAAGCTTAGTAGCTGCAGTAATGGAAATACGAGTGAGACAACGGATAGCATGACTTGCCTTTGATGCAGAGAAGGCTTGTCATTTCTGTTAATCAGGTAATAAGGCAATGGGGCATGTTAATTTACAAGACTGAATTGTTTCCAATAGGGAACGCAGATCACTGGATGTTGAGTTTTTAAGGATGAACTTTCCTGCTCATGAAGTGTTTGTAGACTCACGATGATTGTAATGATAATCATGGGAGATAAATAAATGTAAGCATATGGTTAAAAAATTAAATTCAATGAAGTGGCTCAACTGCAATATGAAATATAGCCAGATATAGCTTTTCATGAACACATATATTAGATGCCTTTGTTTATAAAAGTGTTTGTTTAAAAAATAGTTCTTAGGAACTCCCCTAACAAGGTACCTTTTCATGTGTTTTGCTCACCCTTGGTTCTGCCAATCAAAGAACTTAGAATTTACAAACTATAAAAAGGAATAACTAACTGCTAACAAGGATTTCAAAGATTGCTTCCGTAAGACTAATGACAAAGAAACGTTAACTTCTGCTGAAGTAGATGCATTTTTCTTGTAATAGCATTACTGTGATGGATCAGAACCAAATTCAGCAAAGGTAAGCAGTGCTCACTAGAATCCACATCATCACAGTCTGGTTTCCTGGTCAATATTTGGCCAGGACACTCAAGAAAAGTACTGCCAGTAAAGCATGTAGGACCTAGTATATGCAGATAGTCCCCTCCGAATGCAAAAATTCACACACCTGGGAACATAAAAATAACTATGGCATGTGATGTCACGGACACCTTTGCATGTCTGACAAGAAATAAAAAGCTCTGCCAGCTTGCCCTAGCAATCAGTAAGTAAAACACGAGACATTTTTACCTAAAACAGGAAAAATATATGTGTTTTCCTCACAGTGCTCCAGTTCACATTTGTCCCACGGTCCTAGTTACTCCCATTCGACAAATAAAACCAGCTAATTAAAAATATCTCATAGCCTTAGTTCACATTTTATGAGGGTAAGGTTTTGCTCTTCACAAATAGGTCACATCTGCTGTTACTAACCGGTGATGGTGACTTAGACTGAAGAAACACGGGAGGTCAAATGCTTTCTTTGAGTCAGAGACACAATTTCTGGGCACAAGCATGTTTCCAGGAACAGCCAAGCTTCCTCTTCCACTGTCCTCTGGCCTAGCATTAAGCATGTCATGGAAGAGGAAGGTAATGAGCCACAGAAATGCAGGTAGATTGGGTGTCAAAAACTTACATGTGGGAGGGACAGCAAGCATCGACTATTGCACTCATAAGCTTCTTTGTGTCTTCCAAGTTCATTTAAGCAGCGGGCTTTACGAAAGAGGGCTCGGATGTTCTCCTTGTCAAGACTTAAAGCCTTCTCACTGTCTTCCAGAGCTTTCTCATACAACCCCTGCACGGAAGAGAACACCTTACATCAGCTGAGACACAGCAGACCAACCCCTCCTTCAGTGTGAAAGCAAATGTTTTATCTCTCAGCAGAAAACAGTAATATATATTTCCACCTGCCTTTTATATATTACCTTACGCACAGACCAGCATCCAAACACACAAAACCTACAGTAATAGAACATTTTTTTAAGTCTTGCAAAACTCAAAACACTTCAAAGTCAGTGAATGCCAGAACTAAGGCTGCTTGAGCAACCTTATCATGTCTCCCCCTCTACCTTGGGCATGTGACATATCACAGTCTCTAATTATGTGACTGCTTGCTAATTTTGTTCGTGGGACTCAGCCTCATTACGAACAGGATGGACCTGCTCTGGGGTTGTGCCATAAAGGAAAGCTGTTGAGATTTCTATGGAAAATGGAAGCGTGCAGCCTTTTAGAGCCTGAGTACTGCAGAACCCTTTTCCATGTCTGTGCTGAAAGTTCCATCAAGACCCAAAGCCTTCTCGCCATCTTCCAGTGCCTCACTTGAGGAGAAAGAGCCTCCAGAGCAAAACTCAGACATTTTTCCAGGTAATTTTACAGTAAATACTGGAAGGCACTGGCTTTTTCCAATCTCCAGATTGTTTTAACCCCTCACCAACATGGACCAGAAGTGCATTCTCAGTACCTTAGTACTGGCCCTCTTTTTTTCACATCCTTTTTCTGGTCTCACAAGACATAGTGGAATAGTCAGAAGATACCACAGTTTTCTGTGTGTTATTATCTCCTCCAGTGCTGGAGAAGGGAGCAGACAAAATCAACTGAAACCCCTCCTGACACCTTTTCCAACTGCATGGCACCCCAACCATGATGTCCGCCCTGGCCCCTGTGGATGACTCGGGACAGCACTCACCATGGCAAAGTAGCAGGCAGCTCGGTTGACATGCAGCTTGCACAGGAGTTCCTTTGGGATGGTCACCTCATCAGAGGCGGCATAATCTGCCACGTTCAATCCTTCTACGTACTGTACCAGCGAAAGCTTGAAATCCTTCTCTCGAAACAAATCATTGCCCTCTGCAAACAGGTTTCTCACCAGCTTCTGCAAAAAGGCCTGGGCAGCAAAGAGCAAACAAACTGAACCAGACATTCAGAGACAGGAGAGTTTTCCCAATTTCCCATTCCTTTCCATAGGTTTTAGCAAACTTCCTGCCCACTGAGATTCTCCTGCCTCCCCAGCCCCTTGTAAAAAGCCAGTCTTTTGGTAGAGGAGAATAATACAATCAAACACTCAAGTGCCTTCTTTCCATGAAAATTGTCATTGTCAGAACCTTAAAACTTTAAGTTACAGACAAATTGTGACAGACCATCCCACTCTCTCCACTTCTGGTATGTAAATGAATGACTTTGCAATGGAACAAATCGAGCTAACCAGAGGGTTCCCAACATCAGAAAATAATTTCTTCCTTACCTCATAATCTTCTTGGCTTAGGGGTAATGTGGACCTGAAAAAAAGAAGAGAAAACACTGATGAGAAAGGTATCCATGCAAACAAGGGCTTTTGTCTGATGAAGAAATCACCTTTCTGGTCCTGTGTTGATGATCTGTTAGTCAACACTTTATAAATTCAAAGGCAGCTGGGACAAAAAGAACACAATTAGGGAGCATTTTGCTCAGTGTTGGCCACGGTGGTATCAAGAGGTGGTCAGGTCTCAAAGGGATTTGAGACCAGACAAATCTTATTCTCAAATATTTCCTGCACATACGCAATTCTCTATAATGTGCCTTCAGACAGCCACCTAAAAAAAAAATAAAGGTTTGAGAAAGTCCCATGAGAGATTGTCATGGAGAATACAAGCATATTTTAAGAGCATCTGGCTCTGATGAGAGGCATCAAACCAGCAGTCCAAGACCTCAAACCCTCTGTGAGACCAAAGACATTCAGTGATAAATGAATCACTTCTTTCTTAATTTAGCCACATATCTTTAGGCGTACACCACAAAAAAATGCAGGTTGGGGAGGTCATTTAACTCCAGCTGTCTTGGTCAAGGCTGCCAGGCTGTGCCACAAAACTGGCAGAATTCATGTGGGTAATACCTACCCCACAACAGCACTGATACTTAAGAGAATGGTTCTGTTCTTCAAATTGGACCATCCAAGTCATCCAGGCTTGGTCCACATGTATTTATTTTTTCTCTTACAGGAGAAAACAACAGGCAGTAGAGAAATCCTTAGCACCTTTCATAGCACTCCTCATCATGTCACTCTAGGCATGATCTTATTGCTCAGAGAATAAACTTTTTTTAGCGTTCTTCTAATTTAATAATCATCTGCTCCTTAAAATTAATTGCAGGAAATGCCATGGTAAGAAACCATTGTGGTTCTGACCAATCAAAAAAGACAGGTGATATCCCCCCATCCCCGTCTAAGAAAGGAGAGGAAGAGATTAAAGAGATGTAGAAGTTTAGGAAAAAACTAAACTACTT
>VZRU01008395.1:0-10541 GCA_013398155.1 Pedionomus torquatus
TCCATATTGAGGGTGGAGGAGACGAGATCGCTCACAAAATGGAGGTGATCGGTGCTGAGCAGAGCCTTCGCTTAAGGGAGGAAGTCGCTAATCGAAGGTGGATGGAAAATTCCCCGCCTCCTCAGAGCCCGTTAATATGTTTAAAGAGTCTCTTAAATTGCTTAGGGGCAGAAATGGAGCTCAGTGCCAGCTCGCTGGTCGCAGGCAGGCTGCGTGTTCTTACCACTACTCCCCCTCCGCCCTTCCGCAGCCGAAGGAGTGCTGCAAAATGGCGTGCTGGCCCGCAGCATCAGCTGGGAGGGAGGCAGGGAGCCTGCTGATTATGTTGAAGCAGTGGGGTAGCTAGGACAAAAGTGAGAGATGTGTGGTGCAGTTTGCTGCCCAGGACAGACTGCTTGTTAGACCTAACTTGCAGCACAAGGACTGAGAAATAACATCCTGTGTGATGGAGGACAGCACTCTGGAAACCATAAAGATTCTTATACCCAGTGAGAACAAAATGCCTGAAAACACCACAAACAATTCCTAAAGAAAATGTCATCTCTTATTTCTGTGGAGTGTTCTATTGGGAAATAATTTCTCTCCAATAGAAGAGAAGCTTTAACAGCAGGTGTTTTCCTCCCATATGAGAACATCAGTTCATGTGTATGTAATAAAAATAAGCAGAAAAGGACTTAATTTTTCCTTTCAGGAGTGACCTGAAGAGTTCTGTGGTCATTCTTTTAAGGCAAAAGCAATTGCCAACTGGAACCCTGTAACCTGTAATTTTTCCTTCTATAGGTTTTTTGTTCTGGAGGAGTCTAAACTTTATAATTTTATGTAATAGATTTTCTCTAATACGTGTAGGAGGGTTTGAAACATTTAATGTTTCTAGTTTTAACCCAGTTAAAATTTAAGTAGTGTCAGTAAATTAAAAACAAAAGGCAATTAGCAACAGAAATTAATATTTCATATAATCTAAAGCAATTTCTGGATACATGGGGTGTGTTCTCCTGTAAGATTTTAAGCTTATGCATCGTTAGAAGGGAGTCCAGACCACTTGGAAGACTACAGAAAAGAAACTTTACTTTGTAGTCACAGGACCATTGACTGTCAGCCACTTATATAACATTCCTATAGCAACAAAGTCGGTGACTTAAATAGAAAGTTGTTACTGTTAATGCAAGGGCTCTTACTTGCTAGGTTTAGCAGGTGTTAAGAGCAGGATCTGCTTCCCAGACAGCTTTTCATAATCTTAGGCATTTTTTCCTGTAGTACGACCTGAACATTGTAAACCTAAAGTGGTTTCCTAAAGCAGTATATAATTCCAAAATTCTCTTTTGTTACGTATTGCTTCATGGTATTTATTGCTCTTTAGGGTGATTGTGTTGCAGTCAAAGGGACATATGCTTTTCCGACCAGTTCTAGCACCACCACCGCCTCTGTTTAAACTGACAGAGGTTAAAGGAGTTCACCTTTGGGTCTGAAACAAGACATCTACATTTAGAAGTCTGTGGCTGGTTTTATGGATTTTAGCTGTCAGGCTAATGCTGCATCTTGTCTAGGTTGACCCACTGCAGTAGAAGCAGTGAAGCCTGTTACACATTCATGCTGCGGAATTGAAGCAATCTGCAGCATAGCTAGCCAAAACCCTGCTGTGGAGTGTGTACAGGCACAAAAGCACCAGCTTGCTAAATAAGATTTTAGTCTGGTTGCTTTTTGTAAGATTTCTCTGTCTTGGGGATGGGAGAAAGTTGTATTTTTTCATAAACTCCTGTCAGATGTCTGGGGGGATATTCCCTGCCTAACTGAAAAAATGTGCAACACTGGAAGAAAGCAGAAAGACTTGATACGTTTGTAAGCCCACTTAATTTGTGCTATAGAAAGCTGGGCTCTGAAGAAAAAAACAACCTTAAAATGTGGCTGTTCATACATAGGTCAAGAGCCTCAATTAAACTTGTTCTATGATGCTTGTTAAGGTACCAGTCTTATTCCAGTAGTCATACCCATCTATTGGTTATTGGTTCATTGTTATCCAATATGGGGGTTTTTATCTGTAAGGCAAAAATCCACATTGATTCATATTTAAGAGGTATTTCCTGCAACACAGGTAACCTTATATGTAATGCTACTTTTTTGCTTGCATGCACTTACTTATAAAATTATCCAAGTACAAAATACGGAATTCTAATGAAGAATTGAAAAATTCCTTCAACTTATAAAAATAACCTTTCCAGATGGATATCCCAAAACTAGACACTCAGTTTGGAGAATAACCTCTTTTTCTTGTACGCTGTGTTCTTAAATTTTTTTTATAGTTCCAAATGGTTATGCTTCATAGTATTAGAACTTCCCCTTGCTCTAGCAGCACTTCATTGCTAATCCCTACAGAGCAATACACAAACATAAGATAGGCATAAAATGAATGCACTTCTGGAAGGGGGGGAGCAGCCAAATTATTTAGTATATTGAAATCTCTTTACTGTTGCCTGCATTTGAGTACTTTTAAGTTGTTTGTTAGTTAGTGTTTTAATTAAAATCACACCACATTAAGCGTTCACTATGCTGCTGTCTAAACCCATTAGAAGTCATTGTTTTTACGTAAATGTATTCTACCTATTTGTAGCTACGTCGTGCACTGCTAATTTTGAGAAAATCTGTGAAGTTTCAGATCTGTGATTTGTATTCAAAATACATTTTTTATTTTGTAGGGCCATGAGCCAAAGGAGCCGGAGCAGTTGAGAAAGCTGTTCATTGGAGGCTTGAGCTTTGAAACAACAGATGACAGCTTGAGAGAGCACTTCGAAAAATGGGGCACACTCACAGACTGTGTGGTAAAGTGTCAAATATCAGTTTGTGGTTTTGGAAGGATATAGGTACTTAATCTAGTACAGAAATGCAGAGCATCCTCTACGTTTTTGCAGGTGATGAGAGACCCACAAACAAAACGTTCCAGAGGCTTTGGTTTTGTCACTTACTCTTGTGTGGAGGAGGTGGATGCTGCCATGAGTGCTCGACCGCATAAGGTTGATGGACGGGTGGTTGAACCAAAGAGAGCAGTTTCGAGGGAGGTAAGTTAGGTGTTTCAGTTGACCTTGTTGCCTATCTTTTACCTAATAATTTAAAACACTGAATGTCATTTTTGGCATTGTAGGATTCTGTAAAGCCTGGGGCACATCTCACAGTAAAGAAAATATTTGTTGGTGGAATTAAAGAAGATACAGAGGAATATAATTTAAGGGAGTACTTCGAAAAATATGGCAAGATTGAAACCATAGAAGTCATGGAAGACAGGCAAAGTGGAAAGAAAAGAGGCTTCGCTTTTGTAACTTTTGATGATCATGATACAGTTGATAAAATTGTTGGTAGGTAACTCTTTAGTGAGAAAGGTCTTCTGGGATAAAAGTGTAACGTTAGATTTTAGAACAGCAGTGTTGTTCTGATGTTGTCCGAACACTAGATATTGTAATCAACTGCTTCACTACTGTAAGAGATGGGGTAGATTTAATGTTCCTTTTGGAAGCCTTACAGTCACTTTCTATGGGAGTTTTGCAGCATACTGCTTTCAGTGATTCAATTTTCTAACTCGTTCCTATGTCACAATTTTCTCTAGTTCAGAAATACCATACTATAAATGGACATAACTGTGAAGTGAAAAAAGCACTCTCAAAACAAGAGATGCAGACTGCTAGTTCTCAGAGAGGTGAGTTTAGAGTTGTGCGTGGTTATTTTATGAAACTGGCTTTCAATTGATGTAATTAAAGCAAAATATTTTGTAGGCCGTGGGGGTGGCTCAGGCAACTTCATGGGTCGTGGGAACTTCGGAGGCGGTGGAGGGAACTTTGGCCGAGGAGGAAACTTTGGTGGAAGAGGTAAATGACTGGAATGTTTGCATATAGAATATGATTTCTTTTTTTTTTTTTTTTTTTTTTCATTCAGNGTCAGTTGGCTTAAACGTTTAACACGTGTGTTCAGGAAAACGTTCTCATCTGTTTTGTGTTCCAGGAGGCTATGGGGGTGGTGGTGGCGGTGGTGGGAGCAGAGGAAGCTTTGGGGGTGGTGACGGATACAATGGATTTGGTGATGGTAAGTGTATTGTTCGCTCTTGTTTTTTTCACTGAGCGTAGCCAGCTGTAAGTCTTGTCTTCATCTTGGAAAGACTTGACCTTTTATTTTTTTTCGACTCCACTTTTTATATTCTCCACAAAATGATGGGTGGGGAGAAGTACTCCTCTATAGGTACCCTTTAAATAATCTCTTCTCATGAGATCATGCAGTAAGGTGTTACGATGATTGAGAACTAAACAAAGGTTCTGGTGTCAGTTAAAATGACTAAAACTGAATAAAGCTGTGACCAGCTAACATACCAGATAGCTTTTCAACCAAGACTTTTTGTGGCTTGGTAGTGTCTGTTTCATTGTGAAGTTTGAATGAGTATCCAAAGTGCATCTGAAGAGAATTGTGAACTGTGGAAATTGCCAAATGGTTGTGGAAATAGTATTTGGGGGAGGGCTGGGGAACGTGTAAAGTGCCATGTAGTTATTTATGTCCTGATTCTATAAGGAGATACATGTAGTGATGTTGAATTCTTTTGAACTATTGCCTAGTGGAGAACTACTCAACAATACCTGAGGCCAAGTCAGCATCTGGAATACTAAGTCTTTCAGATGTGCTTTACGTGATCAGAAAAAAAGAATGTCTAGTAGCTTTTGACATAGTTGTGTGTCTAGATAAAAACTGTAAACCAGAATTCTTTGGAGGGCTTTGCCTAATGAGTCGTTTGAGTTCAGAGGAATGGAGATGATGGTTCGCAGTACCATTTGTGTAAAGAGGCAATTATTACATGGTGGGGAGGTGGTGGTAACACCTCGTGTATGCATTTTGTGTGAGCTGGAATAAACTTCAAGAGTTTATCTGAACTGATTTATTTTTTTGTGTGTGTTTGGATTAAACAGTTCAGATAAATGATGCAACCAGAACAAATATGTAAAAATATTGTGGGAGATTTTTACTGTGTGGTTTTGGGGGGTTTTTGGGGGATTGGTTTGGTGGTGGGTTTTTTTTGCTTATTTGTTTTTAAAGGGAACTTTTCTTAGAAATATTTCTCTTGGATGTGCTCAGTTTGATTCTTCTTTTTATTCAAAGGTGGCAACTATGGAGGTGGTCCTGGCTATGGCAGCAGAGGAGGCTATGGTGGTGGTGGAGGACCAGGATATGGAAACCCAGGTGGTGGATATGGAGGTGGAGGAGGAGGATATGATGGCTACAACGAAGGAGGAAATTTCGGTGGTGGTAAGATGCCAGCTTTAATTATACATCTGTTTTTTAGTACGGTCTGAGTTGTACAATACCTGAAGTATGATAATGCATGGAATGAGTTGTGCAGTTAGGTCTTAGCAGAATGCTGTGTTACATAAAGAAAGTTCCCTCTGGATCAGCTGTAATACACTATATATGACATTGTTTTGCCAGGAACTTATTTTTCAGAAAACAGCAGTATTAAATCTGTGTGTGAAGGGAAAGAAGCATTTTTAATCTGACCGTTTGAAGCACAGCTGCTGTTGTCAGGTGTCAATTCACATTGTATAGATCACATCCTCCTTGGTGAGGCTACACATCTGAATTTCTGTAAGCTTTTTTTACTGTGAAATGATCTATTGCAGTTACTTTTATAAAAACAGTTTTTTGTCAGTTACTCCAATATGACTAACTGGAAATCACGTAATTGTATTACAGCCTTAACTAGTGTAGACCTTTGATGGGTATATTTTAAATGGGAGGATAATATCTAACCAAAATACACCTCAATACATCATCTTGTATGATCAGTTTAGCTGTGTTCTACATTGTTCATATTATCTTCAGAAGTCCCTGCAGGGAAATTAAGGTTAATTTTTTAATCTGGGGTAACTTCTTTGGAGGCCTTTAATGATAGAGAGGATGTTTCTGGTAAGGGTGTAACCCACAAATACAAAACCAGCCTAGTTGCACGACTAGAATTGTTGGAGAAGGAGCAGTAAGAGCTTGCCAAGCGCCAGTGCAGGTTGAGGGAGTTAAGCTGCAAAATGTGCTGGATATTTTATTCTACACTCTGACATGTGTAAGCAGCGTGCTCGTTAATAGTTCTATCACTTTTTGGAGCAAATAAATTGTATACTTTACATTATTGTCATATATGCAGATCATTGGGCAGTGGAAGACTGATGGTGAAACTCATGCTTTTTCAAGTTTGGATGCCTTAAATTTTGACTAATTGTGTTAACTTCAAAGTTGCCTGCTCAAATGTGTTTAAATTTTCTAATGTCATGGTGGCGTTTTTCACCTTCAGTGAAATACCAGTTTCTAATCTTCAAAACGCTACGGGTCGTGTGTCACTTGTGCATTGTGAGTTAGAGGTAGGGTGCAAAATGCTTGCAATTCTATTTTAAATGGTTTTAAGCAATTACAGCTTATTTATGTTGGATGTCATAATTTGGCAAGCTTCACGTCTGAAGTGTTGAACGTGAGTGGTTTTATAAATCTGCATTTGTTTCAGGTAATTATGGTGGAAGTGGAAACTACAATGATTTTGGCAATTACAGTGGACAACAGCAATCCAACTATGGTCCCATGAAAGGTGGTGGCAGCTTTGGTGGCAGAAGTTCAGGCAGTCCCTATGGTGGTAAATAGGATTTTGTACAGCAAATATTTCGGGGGGTTAAAATTCCTTAGTATTCTCATATTTCAATATCCGCCCTGTTTTTCGTAGGTGGTTATGGATCTGGAAGTGGAAGTGGGGGCTATGGTGGTAGAAGATTCTAAAAACGCTACCAGAAAAAGGGTAGGTGTAATTCATATTTATAATGATGATTAATAATGTGCAACTGTTCACTGAGAGTAATAATTTTCTTATCCTGTATTCAACAGGCTACAGTTCTTAGCAGGAGAGAGAGCGAGGAGTTGTCAGGAAAGCTGCAGGTTACTTTGAGACAGTCGTCCCAAATGCATTAGAGGAACTGTAAAATCTGCCACAGAAGGAACGATGATCCATAGTCAGAAAAGTTACCGCAGCTTAAACAGGAAACCCTTCTTGTTCAGGACTGTCATAGCCACAGTTTGCAAAAAGTGCAGCTATTGATTAATGCAATGTAGTGTCGATTAGATGTACATTCCTGAGGTCTTTATCTGTTGTAGCTTTGTCTTTCTTTTTTCTTTTTATTTTCCCATTACATCAGGTATATTGCCCTGTAAATTGTGGTAGTGGTACCAGGAATAAACAAATTAAGGAATTTTTAACTTTTCAATATTTGTGTAGTTCAGTTTTTCCACATTTAGTACAGAGAACTCTATAACAGAAATAAAATGTAGTTTAGGGTGTTTCCTTGTTAGTTACTAGAAAGGATTAATGCGTTTCTCAATTACTATTTTGTATTAATTTAAAGTTAACAATAGAAACACCTATTGATTTGCAGTCTTAAGGGGTCTAGTCTCAGTGTATATATGTAACTGTCATTGACATGAGTTACATAGGCATACAGAGGGAAGACGTCTGTATGTTGCATTATAGTTTGTTTAGATGTATAACTAGGATTGAGTTACTCAAATTAGTGTTTGTGAATTATAGAACTAAGCTTTACCTTAATGAAAATTTCAAATTACTTTTTGGTTTGTGCATATTTTTTTAATTTGTAGTCCTGTATTAGTACTAGCGCTTCAAGAAAATAAGGCATGGTAAATATTTTAACAAGACCAACTTTAGACACATGAAAGCTGTCTCCCGTCTCATTTGAGATGTCAAAGGGATAACTGCAGTCGCTTAAGTCTTGGGTGAAGAGAAAAAGAAAACTTGCTTTTTACCTTTCTATTTATTGTAATTCCCGAGAAGTTAAGGTGGGGGGGGAATCAAGTGCCTGTTTCCTTGGGATATACGATGATTCTGTTTCAATAAAACTATACTCTGGGGAGGGCGGCTTGGAATTTTCATCCCCTTCCTTTGTCCCCGTTTCCCTCTCCCTCACACCAGACCGCGCTGTTTCAATTACACGAGGCGTCATAGTGAGAGTAATAGGTATGTTCCTCAATAACTTAATGGCTATATACTTTCTTGCATGCACCCTAGGCAATTTTCTGGACACATTCTTCTGACTGGGAGCCAAGGGTAGCGCAGGTGTAATCACTGACAGTCCAGGTAACGCGTTCCAGAGGCCCGCTGACGGCGGGCTCTAAGTAGTCTAGTTCTCAAGCTTTTTTCCGTGCCAGTGTCTGCGCTCAGCTAAGAGCTGGAAGAGAAAACCAAGCGCCATCTAGCTGTACTGTCCCGGCTAGAAACACTGCCCACCGCCTGGTACAGTCTTGGGTTTCCACAGGTAGAACGATAGTGCGTTACGACCGGATTTGATGCACTGGAGTAGCAAATCTTATCAGCACATGTGGCTAGAAATTGCACTTCATTCTCGCCTCTGACCTCCAAATTCAGGCACTGCAGTCTGTCCTTTCCTCAGCTGATGCGAATTCTCTCTCGACTGTTGCCAGGACAGTGCTTTCTGTCAGCTCAGACTCAGAGGAGTAGGGGCCCAGGCAATAGAAGAAATACTCAGACACTTGGCAATGTGCTATTGGAATTACTCCCACCTGTTTCACTTCTGGGTCAATGTGCAGTATAAGGTAAATGCGATTCCAGTGTAGGAATGAATCTGCAAAGATGTACGGAATGGCTCGAGGCATAATCAGTCATATATAATAATGAATTATAATTTTAAGAAGTAGTAGAAAAATGAGTGTGTTGTTTGAAAAAAAAAAAATTAAACGTTGTTATTTAAATGCTGTTATTGGAGTGTATGTAGACCGCAGTACACTAAAACGAGGAACCGGTGTCAAGATGGTAGCCTCCCAACTGGATTTCAAAGCCTGCTTATTCTTTTCTGTCGAGTTTTAAAATACCTCTAAAGCGAAAGCGAGAATTGGTGATTTAGTGAACGCTTCTGTTGTTGTACATAATCGCTTGGGCTCGGGGCGGGGGGTGGGGGGGGCAGGTTGTCTTTCAATAAAGGCGTTTTTTTTAAACAACCCATTTGGAGTTTGAAAACCTCGGAAACTAAAGCACAACTAACTCCCTAGGGAGCCAGCCACCCAGCCACCNAGTGTATGTAGACCGCAGTACACTAAAACGAGGAACCGGTGTCAAGATGGTAGCCTCCCAACTGGATTTCAAAGCCTGCTTATTCTTTTCTGTCGAGTTTTAAAATACCTCTAAAGCGAAAGCGAGAATTGGTGATTTAGTGAACGCTTCTGTTGTTGTACATAATCGCTTGGGCTCGGGGCGGGGGGTGGGGGGGGCAGGTTGTCTTTCAATAAAGGCGTTTTTTTTAAACAACCCATTTGGAGTTTGAAAACCTCGGAAACTAAAGCACAACTAACTCCCTAGGGAGCCAGCCACCCAGCCACCGACTTGCTTTGTTACGCTACCGCGCTTAGAAGATGTGTAGACTTGTACCCGGGGCCTGCACCTGGTTGCAGGGACAACTGGAGGATGGGGTTGATGGTCCCTTCTGACAATTGATTTGGTGTTCCTAAATTTTTTTTTATTTTTTTTTTTTTTAGAATGTATTGACAGTGTTCTTTTTAACAGGGCCTCTTGTAGCTGTACTGTGACAACAATGTTAACTTTGAAAAATAGTGTCATAATAAACTTTATGAACAAGATCTGTATGCAACCTGTTAAGAGATGGATGTAAGTGACGGCTTTGTAGGTGGGCGGGGTAGCTTAGCTGGTGTTTGTGACGTGGAAAAGCGTGAGGACAGTGATTAACCAGCCTGAAAGAACCTAGGATGTCACTTCTCTGACCCATACTTTGCTAAGGAGACTCATTAAGACAGGACTGCAGCAGCCTATTGAGTATGGAGAAGTCAGCCAGCATAATTGCAGAATGACAAGGCAGCAGGAGCAACAGCTTCAACTTCCAGAAAAGTGAAGGCATAAGATACTGTGGCTGATAGTGAGCAGCTTCCCAAAGGCTAGTTAATCTGCTGGTCACAGCTGAAATATCGAAGAAAGTCTAGCAAGAGTTCTGCACCTTTTGGAACCTCCTTGAGTGATAGCTACTTGAGTTGACTCAAAATCAATAGGTCTAGCATTTAGACCTGAAAGGAAGGGCAATGAGCATAGGTAAGGTTTGCCTTTAACATTTTTCATGAATTATAAAGAGTAGCGGGAGGTTTTTTAACAAGGTAAGAGTAATTTCTTTAATTTTCAGGTTGAATGAGGAGCTGCTGCTTGACAAAATGGGGAATGTCTTGCACATCCTCTCATGTGCACATCTTCCTCATCCGCACATCAGACGGTTTCTGACTGGGTAAGATCTGTAGTGTTTAGTAAAATGCTTGTTTAACCCTTCCTTCCTTCTAGGCTTTCCTTTGCCGGCCTGTTAGCGTGGGGCAAAGCCTTAAGTGCGAAGGAGCCGGTGTGGCGGCAGAGCCCGACCAGCCTTCCCTGCGCTGGCTGGGGGCCGCTGCCGGCGCAGTCGCTATCCCGGTCTTCTGTTCCTGCCAGGTACAGAATCGCTGGGTGTCTGAGGCCGACAAGA
>VZRU01008395.1:10554-21358 GCA_013398155.1 Pedionomus torquatus
CAGAAATGATACATGTTTTGAAATGCCCGCCCTCCTTACCGCTGGGGGGGGGTTGAGAAAGTGTCGGTTGCCTTGTCGTACAAAGAGAAGCCCTGCCGAAAGCCAGCCGTGAAGACACTGAAGCGGTTCCTCGCGGGTCTCGGTAGCGGGTGACTCGCTGCTGCTGCAGAAAGTCTGTAAAGGCACTTTGTGCTGGTTAGAGCAGGGGCTTCCCTCCCAATAAATGAGCCTTGGCTTACCAGGTGGGTTTGCATTTATCTCTACAGATCTCCAAGAGTTGATTTATTATATTTTTTTAGACCTGTCAGTGTTTGGTGCTCTCAGGCAGGGTGGTTTCGTGGAGGCTGACCCTGGCACGTGCCGCCCAGCTGAAAGCACATCTGCGTGTAGACAGACAAACACAGGCCGGAAAAGAACTTTTCGTGGAGTCTGCTTTTATGCTCGTTGGTTCTTAACTCTTGGAACACGTATTCCCTTTTCTTCATCTTTGGTTGGTTCAGGTCTGGGATGTTCTAAACTCCTTTTGTATAGTAGCCGTCCTGTACCCGTCTGAACCTGCCGACGCACTCGTGAGTCTGTGCGTGGTTGTTGTGGAGCCGATTTCTGTGTTAGAGTCGGGTTTGCTTCAGCTACGCAGAAAACCCTGTCAAATGGAACTCGTGCGTTTCAGCCAAACGTGGGGCGTAGGGATGTTCACAGAGGGGTTCGAGCATTTGCACTCGTTACCCGCTGCCTGCGAGCATCCGAAAGCAAACTCTTGACATTGTGACATACAAGCTAATTGGGAAGCAATTTACAGTGGTAATGTTGAGATTTTCCTGTAATCGGGAGCGACTTCATGGGAATCTCACAGTGGCCGCGTGTCATTTTAAAAAGAGTTGACAAGTGTTTTTGGGTTACCCGAGGCTGAGCCATAATGTCAAAGTACCGCGGTAAGGCCCCGGCTGTTCCCCCCCGAGCAGTGGGCTCCCAGCTTGGCGGGGCGCCTGGGTGACCGTTGTCACCTGCGGTGGAGGCCCCTGCTTCTCCTTGGCTCACCTGGGCAACCCCTGTAGCAACAGGGAGGGGGGAGGTCCTGGGCTTTGTTACTTGGGAGGGGGAATGTTATAATTTTTAAAAATACTTTTTTAACAGCAAATACTTGTAAATGTTTTAACAAAAGTAAATTTTAACAAAAGCTTCCCAACTTGCAGCCCCCGCTAGGCCTCTGCAGAGCCTTGCTCTGCCTTGCCAGTAGAGGATTCTGCGTTGCTGCTGACTTGTTCTGAGCTCTGGCGGGGGCTTTTTGCAGCACAGACACACCTAGGTATTCCCTGCTAGAATTATTTTCACGCTTGGACTTGTAAGACTCTCATTAGACCAATTTGCTTAATTTCAATTATTCATACCCCAATTGGTTGAGAAATTAACCTTGTCAAAGGTAAACGCGTCTTTAAGGAGTACTTGGTCAAGTGTATTTTTGTCCAAGAGGTGGTTCCAAGAGTTAAGAACGCTGTTCCATGGCTGCGTCTTTCTCTAGCGGCTGCAGTTGGACACAGCAGCTGTAAATGGAGATACGTAAAGTTAATGAAGCGCTGGTCCCGAAGCTGCAGTTCTACAGAAGTTTGATACGTAAACCAGTGTCTGAGTCAAAAAGTAAATGGTACATCCAGGTAGTAAAAATGTATTTCCCCAGAAGGGGCCCAGGTCAGTGCAGACGTGAGAAGTGCTCTGTTTCTACAACGCTGAAACAAAACACAGCATCTTGACTTTGATATCCTCCAGCTACGCAAGGCGGGAAGGGGAACGCTCCTGGTCTTTGAAGCATTGCTTGTGTGACGTGCTGACCTGCCGTCTTTGCTTCCTGTGTTTAAGACGTGATCGTGTTTTCATATACTGTCTGCACTGCGGTGGGGTGTTCCCTTATGTACCAGACTGTTTGTACCTGAAATTGTGTGGAGCATGAAAGATCTTGAGTGGCACCGAAATTCAGGTATCTGATGGATGATTCTTTTTCTGCTGTGGGTGCTACAGGTTGGCATCTCTAAGATTAGCTTTTTCCTGAGCTAAAGTAACCCAAGTCTCTCCGTAGAAGAAAAATGGCCTTCACGTAGAAGATAATATCGCAAGATTGGAAACAGAATAGTGTGTTAAAATAACTGGCAAAGACTTCAAGAGCAATGGTGATAGTGTGTGCTGCTATCTTGGAACTTGTGTTTAAGCAAGTTTAAAAATAGCATGGGAATGAAAAAAATTCACTATAGTCCATAATGGATTGAAATTTGTTAAAACATTTCCATTTTGTATCAGAATAAAGCGTATGTTGTCAAACGATTTGCAGACCCAAAGTCGTTGCCATCACCTTTTTTTTTAGTGCTGTGCGGAACACAAAGCCCTCTCCACGTGTTGCAGCCCATTCTAAGTTACAGGAGCACCTTTCCGACTCGGGACTGCAGCTCACAGAGCCTGGGCTCAGCCTGGCTCCTCGGCTGTACTCTTAGTTCTTTAAAAAAAACTGCGTGTTTTGATCCAGACAAATGGTCTCCAGGGGGAGAGGTGTCAGCGTATGAGGTCACCCACTGTGATATGTGAGACTTGGCAACGTCATGCTCAGGTTTGGGAACATACTCTGTACCTCAGTAATCATAATAAAAAGCAGGATATCATTTGTGATCTGGTGTTTTCACATATACCGAAGTAACCCAAGGTGGAATGTTGGTTGTTTTTTTCCTTAACGATGTGGGGTGTTTTGATGCGAGTGCAACCATCACCGTGTGCGTGGTGTGAAAGATACCAGTTTAAAACTGAATGCGAGTTGTCGTGGTCCAAGTTACCTCTGCCTGGTTCTTTACCGGTGGAATTCAGAAGAGGCTCCTGCACTAACTGCAGGATAACTGTAACAGGTGTGGGGGTGTTCTTTTCATCCACACCCTACAGGAGGTGTGGGAGGTGGGCAGCACAAATGCGACAGCCCCTGCAAAGGCTGTAAGGTACCGTTTGCCTTGGGCTTTCCTGTTAGCGCTAAAACAAGGATGAAACTGAAGTGGTGGCAAGGGTTTACTGCGGTCTCTGGTTTATAGCCAGTTTGCAATTCAAGTGTTTATATTACAGCTAAAGAGAACATTTTCTCTAAGTCAGAGGCATTTGATAACCTAGATACCGTGGGGGGGGGACGACCCAGGAGCTTGTCCTCTATAGGTTGTCTGTACTCTGCCATCAGCCTGACCGTGTGCTAGTGCTATTAGGTATCAATGGTGAAACACTGGAGCCACAGCTCTGTGTGCCTTCTCCTTCAGTCTTACACTCCCAAACTCTCATCCTTAAGTATGGATCAGATCCTGTTTCACATGGCAGCGAAGTCTCAGGCTCTGCTCCTCCCCGCCCTGTGTTCCACCCAGGCTTGGGGACTGTTGGTGGGGGGGGGGCTTCCTGTCCCAGGCAGCGCTGGTGGCAGGCAATAGAGGCACATTTGAACAGCAGCAGCAAGAAAAATTCCCCTCACTGCTGCAGTATCTTAGATTTAATTTAGCTGGTACTTGACTGCCCTGACCACCTAGAGCAAATAAATTTGCTTTGCCCACCACATCCAGCCTCTAGCTTTTCAACCGTTGGCATTTGCCCCTGCAACTCAGAATCAGTGAATGAGTTAACAGGAATGACAAGGTGACAAAGATTAAAAACAAAAAGTTATTTGGGGTAATAAGTTGGTTGTGAAGAGCTACAGTGATGGTGCTGTGACCAACCAACGTAACACCTGAAATTCTGCCTACAGGGGAAACCAAAACAGGGACAAAAGAGGCTCCACACTAGCTCCTGCTGGTCGGGCAAGGGTGTGGAGAGCTGCACAGGAGCAGCAACCAGTAGACAACAGCTGAAGCCAGGAGGCCCAGCCCTAGCAGGCTGTGACACAGTAACATTCATCAGAACTACAGCTTTCTAAATTAGGTCCTGACCTTTTTTAAGTACACTCAGGTGATCTACAAGGAGAGATGCAGTATGGGATTGGAGTTATGAGAATCTAGAATTGTTTGTTGGCTTCTGGGGCCAGCCATGAGCTGGAACTCCAACACAGTTCAACAGTTGAAGATATAAATCTCTCACAACTGAACACCAACAACCATATAATTTTATTCAGCATCACTGTAACTTTGAGAATAACAAGCTCATGGAGGGCTGGTTTTCTAATATGATGTCTCCGATTAAGTTATTTTTCCTACACCGTTATTAAACAGCCCTTGTGGGCCTTACTTCTACCTTTTTTCAGCACCTCCTCTTCTTCCTTTTAAAAAAAGTACAATAAGGTCTTGCAAAATAACTTGATGTTTATTATACTAAATGAAGTTATGCATAATGTTGTAATAGGCAAAAATATTCCTGAAATCATCAAGAGCATCAGTGGCAGAAAAAACATTTTAGATTAAACATGCCTTTAGAAGTTTCACAGGGAATAAGATGTGGGTTTAACTGTTCAGCTCAATGTGTATTTCAAATCAAAAATTATGCATTTTTTGTATTCAAAAAATCCATAAATATCAAATACAGAATCCCTTTGAGAAGAGTAAACAAAACAATGCTATTTATTTGCCCAATTTTTATTCTCTTATAAATCATAAATTTAAACACCACACACTCTTCAGTTAACTGAGCACAGGTTCCAAATAGTGCAGCAGTCTGTGCGCACCTTTTCCAATTAGTTCCAAAGTAGTCAGTGATGAACGCTGCTTCCCGATTGAAATCAGAGACACACAGTGCTTCTAGAACAATTTTTAGTTGGAAAAAACTCGTAATGCCAACAGTGTCCGTCTTAAGAGATTTTAAAGGCTTTTGGAGGAAAGCACTCAGTGGGAATTTAAGTAGTGTTCAAAGAGCAAAACAAAAGTTATGTAAACTTAGCACAGACTTGAAACTTATTTTATTACACAGTCCTTCCAAACGGCTGTGAAAATTATGCTGAAGGAAGCCTGAGTAACGCTGACGATGCCGGGGGGTACATCTCTAGTTATTAAGCATATTTGTTACACGAAGATTTAGCTTTGGAAAACTAGTCAGGATTTCCCTTCTAGAGGGAAATAAATACGTATGGAATAGAGTTTAAAAAAAAAAAAGTTTAATGAACTGATAAATCAAAATCAAACAACTTTTATACTAAATTAAAATCATATATTAAATATAAAGCATGTATAAATGTATAGGAAAAATGGAAAACACACTACTGCATATTTATAAAAAAGTATCAGAAGCTGTACTGTTTGTCTTGCAAGAAATTGTATTTAGAAGGCTAAAATCATTTTTTATATATATCTCAAATCTATGAATATAACAAGAGATAGGAACAGTATATAAATATGGTATCTTTAAATATTTACATGTATACGAAAACTAGTCAAAGTGGTGCTATAAGAAGAAAGAGTCTGTTATAAAAGTAAGATTACAAATTTTGCATATATCCATCTGCATTCCACTAGTAGATTTAAACTTGCATCTTCCACAAACTAATTATCAACTTTGAAATTACCATTGCATAGAATTACTTGAAAAAATATTACCTAATTCTGCATTCCACCTCACAGTGAAAACTATCAAGATAACGATACAAAAATAACTCGGAGAACAGTAGCCAGCTGTGCTGCTCTTCAAAGTTTAGTCTCTGACTTCTTGCTTTTAGGAACCAGAAAGACATTGCCATCCCTAGTTTGCTGCAGTGAATATTCACTAGGAGAGTAAGACTTTCCATCTTCATCACGTAGCATGCTGAAGACCTCAAGGTATAAGGTGGTCAGTTGCTTTTTCATTTGACGAAGGCTTTTGTCATGCTCTCCTTTTTCCTTCAGCAATTTCTCTTTCTCGTCTTTTAGGTTACTCAAGTCTTGTTCCAGTTCCACTATATTTTCCAGTTTTCTCTTACGGCAGTTTTGAGCAGCCACTTTGTTCTTGCCTCTCCTGCGTATATCTCGAATAAGCGCAAGCTGGGCTTCATTGAACTGCTCCTTAGACATCATTTCATTGAAGTCCTCAACGGGGAGATTGATGATTTTTTCAACAGGAAACGGGATCTGCAGAGCTTTCGCCCTTTGCTCATCTCTTGTGAGATGAGCTTCAAGGCAGCCTGAAGGTTTATCTTTTGTGAATGGAACTTTGGGGTGGCCTGGACTGGGAGGGGGTTCTTTCTTTGGTGTGTTTATACATTGCAAACTGGGTGTTTGAGTGCTTGGCCCCACGGAAGAAAACACTTGGTCCTGGAATTGCAGAGAGTACACGCCGGCGTTGCTCTGCGGCACACTTCCAGGAGCGCTATCCATGTCTTCCATTTCAGAATCGCTACAACCAAAAGTCTTATCTCCATAAGCAGATGATTCAACAGAGTGTTCTGGCGACGCTACGCCAGAATTTGTATTCAGCGAAATACCAGAGTCGGAATCATTACACTCTGGTACGGTTCCTGAGTGGTCGCCATTAAAAGCTTTACACAGTGAGAAATCAGAAAGATCAATAGGTTCACTTAGAATTTCCGCAAGCGATTGACTGATAGTGTTTATCGTTGCTGCATCACCGTTCGCCTTTGTATCAATAAATACACTGTAGAAATCCTCACAGAAATCAGAGTTTGAAGGGGAAGTGTCATTTAAAGAGTTCACACTCAGCTGGCTGGTGTCTTCTGGTGGCAAAATGCCGGAAAAGGGGCCCTCGATGCTATCCAGGAAATCTGGACTGCAGTTAACATCTTTTCTCATGATGGGTAATGAGCTGTAGTAATTATAGCCGTTGTGCAGCTCTGTTGGCTTGGTTTCAGGGCTTGTGATTGTGCTTACTTCAGCCAGGTTATCATTTTCAATGTTTAGACACTACATGGGAAAGTAAAAGAGAAGTTGAGCAACATCAACTGATAAAACCATTTTCTATAACCCACAAACATTAAGTATTTTAGCAATTAACATGCACATAGAATGAGTATTGCAACATAGTTGTAATCTAGATTGCTACAACACACTTTTACTATGGAGATGCAATCTAGGAAGAAGCAGAGTATGAAGCAACTCCTTCTGGAGAAAGCAATTTAGATTCAGGCAGCAGAGCTCCCAAGAATCAGAGCAGGCTGACATCCCAGCACACTCCGATGCTGCGTGGAGCCCTCCTGCTCTGCTGAATTGCTAGTGGGAATCCTGGAGCTGCCAGCTCTGAGCTTCTCACAAGCACCACCGCTAGGAATGGCACGAGTACAGTAAATGTGAGATTACCAAATGAGACCTAATGAGCATTACTAGCACACAGTTACATTTAGCACTCAATGTCATGTAATGCGATACATTAATTTTCCTCAAGAAATAAGATACTTTTAGGATTTACTGAACGAATGAAGCAGCTGTTCAGTGCAAAGAAACTAACCCTTGGTGAAGTAAAAAGAACACTAAGCTTTGCAAACATTAACTCACCCCATGTACTTTTAGTTAAGCTGGCGAACATCAGCATGAGCAAAGACTATTACACTGATGGGCTTCCACTGGTTACAAGATCGATGTTCTTTTCCAATGGGGTGCCTAACTGAAGCTGAAATAAGTGTGCCTGTTGTCCCCAGAGAATCAGGCAATTACCAGAATGATTCTGGTTCTTTCAAGAAGGGATCACAAACCGATTATTTAACCAGTGATCGTTCAAGGCTTAAGCTAAGGTTTTGAATGAGAGCTCTCTGTCCCAACCCCCTTTTCTTCAAACATAATTTGTAAGTAAATTGAGAGCACCACCTCTTATCTCACTTCTTTCAGAAGAATTCTTCAGAATTACTGCAATAGATAACTTTGGCTGGGCTTCTTAAGCTATTTTCAGCATCACTGCTGCCTCTTCCACAGCCAACTGCCTTTGTTACTTATGTGGAGCCTAACACAGCAATAAAAATTAGGAAACTAGGAAAATTTTGAAAAATATTAAAAGACAAAGGGGGAAAAGTAGAGTGGGAGGAAAAACAAGTTCCTGAAAACATTTTTTCCTTTAAAAAAAAAAACTCAAAAAATTTAGATTTACAGGCATTCCAGTGAACAGTCATCTCTTGTGTTAGTAGCATAAAGGAGAGCTACAGCATGCTGAAGCATGATGTTCTACAGTAATAGATATAATCCTTAATTTTATAGTCAAATCTAAACAGAAACATAAGAATAGAAGGAAAAAAAAAATTCCCCAACCCCGGACATCCTCTGTAATGCACAATTTAGTACTGTAGCAAAGTTTTGTTCCTTTGAAATATTCAGTTCATGCATATTACATAATGAGCCCTTACTGAATATATACAAACAAGTTACATATACCTGACTCTTCTATATATCTAAATCTACATTCTATTACCACCTTTACAAAACCTTTTCTTTAGATAAAAGTTGAATGCAAAAGTAATCATAAATGATCAACACAATCTACTTATACACAGAAAAAAAAAACATTTACTGTAACACTGGTGGAAAGAATTCCTGTTGCAGATCCATAATTCAGAAGCACCCATTTTTAAGCAGCTGAAATTTCAACCATGATCACAGTGTAAGAAGTTGCAGAGGCAAATAATGATTGCTAAACACGAGGAAGTTCTGATTGGGATGACAGATTCTGTTTAACAAGGGCCTTCTGATAAACAACTGATTTCTTTCCTCCTACATATTTTTCAGTATTATTTTTACAAGATTAAAGCTCATGTTGAGTTACGACCTACAGTCATAATCACTATCTGTTAAGATACTCTTGCACTTCATTCTCCAAAATACCCTATTCTTCCAAATCATCATGCTATTTTTTGTCAAGTGCTTATCCCACTAAAGCTTTACCTGTAGCTCTGGAAGGGACAGTAGTTCTTCCCAAACTTGCTCTATGTTCTGCATGCTCTCTGCATCAGTAAGTGGAACTAGAAGAGGTGATTCAGATGGCTGAGTTTGATCAGAGGAAATGAAGACTGGGTTGCTATCAATCTCAGCAGGAACCAGTGACTGAAATGCAGCTGAAGAAGTCTGGAGTGTTTTTTAAAAACATAAATTTAAAAAAAAAAAGTCAAACCAACAATAACAACAAAAAAAGTTCACATAAAAAAAAACCCACCACCCAAAACCCCCCAGTATTCCACAACAAAAATCTGGACTTTTTTGTTCTATCACTTCTGCAGGACAGACAGGTATTTCTTAAAAACTTTTTTTTTGGTAAATAATGAGATAATACAAAAATATTCCCATTAAAGGGGTTTTCATGTTAAGAAAAGGAATAGCAAAAAAAAAAAAAAAAGCTAGAAATCTTTACACATCAGGTAGTTGGGGTCTGCACATGGAAATAAAGCAGCTCAAATGCACTAACTCCGGAGAGCTGCACTAAGCTCACTGTAGTAAACCAAGGAAGGCCACTACCGTTATCTGCAGTAACTGGAACGGCTGCCATCAGCTGGCATCATGTGCCGAATCCTGGCTGCAGGATTTAGCAAGCAGAAGGAACACAAGAGCACAACTCCAGTCCCTCCGGACACAGCCCTAGTATACTGCTTTATTCCAGCTGGAGTCGGCCCTAGGGACAAAACTCAAGTCATATCACAAGCTCATATTATTGGTGAAGACAAACCTTAATAAGAGAAGACACAAGACTGACCCCTTAGAAGGCCACCCATGAAATCGCTTTATTGAGTGTTTTTTACCTCATTGTCGTCTATAAATGGGAATGCTTCTGCCAAGAGCTGCATGCAGTCATCGAAGGACAAGGCCTCTGCTTCTGGTTTTGAAGTCTGTGTGGTCTAAATAGGAAAGTTATGAAAAAATGTTACTGCATCTTCAAATAACTGAAGAATCTTCCATTACAGCAACAAATGCAAATTCATTTTAGGCAGCCACTAACATTATGTTCTCCCCTGAATGGAAAATGGTTTGAACACAGTCAAACACATATGAGAGTTTACCTGTGAAAAATCGATGGGTGACTCGGTATTTTCTGACTCAACACGCTGAGCTGGCTGAACAGGAACAAATTCACCTGTCTCTTCATCTAACTCCAGCTGAGCCAGCAAGGCTTTCTCTTGCTCTTTTTGGAGCTGCTCTTGTCTTTCCTTTTCAAGTTTCTTCTGTTTCTCGAGTTCATACTCCTTCTGCCGTTGACTAAAATCAAAAACTTCACGCCTTGCCCCAAGGTCTATATCTTGCCTCCAGAGGATGTCAATCAAGTTCATGTCCTGTAACAGAAATGCTTTTTTAAAGCAAACATGGTCCCCAGCAAAATTTGTTTAGAACAATAGCAAAGCTTTAAATTCTGTATTAAACAGGCAGACTCAGCTAACTGAGGCTTATTCTCTTAATCCTATAAAATTATCTACTAAAATGGCTCTATGCGACCTTTCTGAAGTGTGTGAACTGATGGTTTGGCTGCTGTGGCCCACGTACAGGCTTACAGAAACCAAGCAGTTTGTTACAATCTGTAAGGTAGCACACGAACTAGCCATAGGAAAAATATATTCTTATTTCCTAAACTAGCTCATAGAAAGCATGAAGATATAGATATAGAATGAATTATGTCACAGTAAAGTAATTTTCAGAAGAAAACTGAAGATAAAAAAGAAATTTAAAATAAATGGGAGGAAATGGAAAAAAATGTCCATTTAGGGTTTTTTCAGTATCATCTTAAACTGTACAAGCTGACTAAAAACATGATGGGGGCTGTCTGAAGAAACTATAATAGACATATTGCAAAATGTATTTTAAAATATTCATGTTCCATCCGGGTATTAAGCATTAAACAGGTATTAAACAGGGCTTAAGGGTCAGAGGATAACCTGGTTTCAAAATCACCAAGTAGCACAACATCACTGTAATACCAAACA
>VZRU01008395.1:21400-35538 GCA_013398155.1 Pedionomus torquatus
AATATCAAACACAATTATTAAAAAATTGCAGTTTAAAGCTTAGTCTACGATGACGTTCTAAGTGTGGTTGGTTTGGGGCAGCTGAGTATAAAGTAGACGTCAATAGGTGCCAAATTTTGGCAATCAGTTGGCTTCTGGCTCAGAGTCAATCATTATTCAGACAGCTAACAATGACCTAAATTTCTTGGAAATCAGCTGCCTCTTGCACCTGTAGTGTTTCAGAAGACAAATTAAACTCTGCTATTTAGGGAAAAACACCTGGTCAATATGATTTGATTTGGCTACAACTTATTTTAATTTATCACATAAAAGGTTGTGGATTATTTTAATTTTTTGCTGTTCAAATATTCAATATTTTTAAGAACTGAAGTTTAGATTATTTTATTCTGTGAAAAAAACCCAACACGGAAATTGTTAATTTGGACATCAGCTGATACAGAATTTTAATATTAAGTAGCCCCATTTGTCAGATGAGCAAATGCCAACAATTTCTTGCTAATGCCTGGCAGTTCTGATTTTATGGCATGTTTCATTATTCACAAAATTCCCCTTCAGCAACAGCAGACAAAAATAATGTTCAGTGCTGGGCATCCTCATCAAGCTGGTACACTTCAAATACTATACCGGACACCACATTCCATTTAAACACAACTTTACTCATTCAGTTAGCAGCTCTACACCCAACACACATTTTGCCATCATATCAGATTAAAACATCCCCTTATCTCTAAAGGCTATTTTCAAGTAGAGAAGCAAAGTACACCCAGTCATACTGTCATTCAAAACCATCACTTCTGTACGACAAAAAAGTTTTAGGGCAAGTCTGCATGAGAACTAACCAATTTAGTATTCTCATTTTTTTCGTCAAAAATGTTATACCATTAACACTCTCATTTATACACTGCATGAAGTATTTCAACTAGTTACTAAAAAAAGAAGAACTTTTCTCTAAAACAAGGTAGTTCCACAAAACATGTGTAACACCACACAGGCATTCCCAAATCTAAGATATTTAATATACCTTGCTGGGAGAGACCAAACTCAGCTTTAATGGCCAGCAATGAAGAAGCTGAAATAATTATAGTGGCTGCCCAGGACAATGTTTGGTCTCTGCAGATTGGCAGGGTAAAACGATCTAATTAAGCTCTGCAGTAATTGGAGATATTGCAATATGCTATAGCTTCATTAAGGGCCAGTAGTTAACCAGCTGCTCACTGTCTCCTTCTGCAGCAGATTCAGAACTGTTTCCTAGTCTCAGAGCATTTGCAATATGTTCTGGATAAAACTGCAGGATCTGGATTTTAGGGCACACTTCTGAATTATTCATTTCTAAGGCATCATTAAAAATGGGACTCAAAAAATTTTCTGTGCATGTGCGTGTAACTCACAAGGCTGTGAATTAAGAGCTGTTTTCCTCTCCAATTTGCAACAGACAACAGCACAAAAACAGCAGAACTGCTGCTCAGTTTCAGTTTAAATCACAAAAAGCAAAAGTGATCACAAGAACAGGTACAGAAGACATAACATGTCTTCATTCAGAAGCAAAAAAACACATAGCCCTAGTGCAAAAACTTAACACACAGCTACTGAGTCTTTCACCCGTGCTACTGGCTATATTTGTTATCAAAATATTGTAGCTTTGGGTGCTGCCTCCTTTGCGGGATGAGAGACCTCCAAAGACAATATTCTGTGGCTGTCCCCCACCACCTCGGCCTGCCTGTGGCAATCAGGCCAGCCAGCAGGATTATTTTTTGAATGAATATGCTTGCACAGTTTTCATGAATTCGGGCTGTTGTTTGAGAAGTACGACAGCATTGATTAGCTCCTGTCACCAAGGGACTGTATCTTTTATATGGCAAAGGGTGAGCTTTGCTAAATGCTCTACCCTGCAGAGACATGCTTGTCAGGAAGACCTTTTTTTTTTTTTTTAAATTTAGCCATTGCATCTGTAGCACTTAAAATCGAGTGATTTTTTTTTTAATTATTACTGTACAGTTTGCATGAGGGAAGAGTTCTTCTGTTCAATATGATAACATCATCAAACAACACACTGATTTAAATATTAACCCGCCATTTAACACTTATCTATAATTTCAGCCAACGCTTTTAGTAACATTGCCCTTCTCCAGGAAAAAGAAATGTGTTAATTCTGGGCATTAGTCCAAAGCCTGAAGTCAAAGTTGGAGTCAACACTGCCCAGTGATTTAGTAAGGAGTGAATCACAACCCCCAGCACAAGGTGATAGCAAAGAATTAATTTAAAAAAAAAAAAAAATAATTAAAATCGCAGTCTAAGGCAAATACCAAATATTTTGCAATTTTGTTCCTTCAGCCTCCCCACAGCCTTCCCATTTTTCTCTGCCTTGTTGAACACTATCACACATGTGCAGAGAGGTACCCAGAAACATAGGCAGGCATTCTATTTCAGGTTTATCTCTGAAGCATCTTTCCCTCTTCCACTGGGAAAGCGTCAAAAAAAACCCAAACCAAAACAAACCAACATGTATTTGATGCCTGGAATATTTTTAACTACAATTTTACTTCTTGCTTGGTCAACAGCTACCCTCTGATTTTTGGATGCCTTAATGTGATGTGCTGGTCTCAGAAAGAATCCTGTGGAAGGACGAGGGAGCACAGTTTCTCAGTCTAACTGAAGCACTTGCCCTGATGGTTCTGTAAAAGATTCATCTGACCCAGGGCTCCTTGCTGCCCTCCAGAGCCACACTAACCACTTCCCTTAGCATCAGACGGATTTACTGTAAAGGCGCCAGCGGTCCCTCATGTGATAGACTCCACAAGCACCCGTTTGTTCTTTCCTCCGTTGTGCAATTTCTTGAATTGCATCAGAGGAAATTATGGTTTTGGCTGAGCCAAGAGGCAGCGTGGGAAGAGCCAGGCCTGCCCTGCAGGAGGACCTGCGCCTGGGAGGGATTGCAGCGATGCTTCCCCTGTCCAGAGCTCAGTTCCTTCCCCCTGAACACCAACACCTATTTTGAGGGGAAATACATTAAGGTGTTTCATGTGCACCACCATCGCACTTTCTGGGAAAGTAATGTGTTTAATGTTTCTCCCAGTCAGACAAACACTGATTTGATTTTATGTCTAATATTTTCTTCACAATTCTGTAGACAGCGGAAGAACTTCTCTCAACAGACGAGGACATGCTTTGCTTTTCTGTGATCCACGTAAGCAGGAGGTGCCTTGTACTCGTTTGATTTTATGATTTTTTTTTGTTGTTCATTTAGTAACATGCTCTTCCAACCACACTGATAGCTTAGTTTGGACATATAAAGGCACTTTTAATAAGATAAACATAAATGTTAAACAATTCACATTAAGCCACCATCTGGCCCCCAATGGAAATTTTCATGTTTTAGATTTACATATCAGCATTTGCCATCTGGGCAGAGTCTGTTATACATTTTATGCGAAAATCTCTGACTACATTGTAAAGTTTGACAATTAACTCTTATTGCTCCTAAGCAAGCATATTTGTAGTAGGGTAAACAAAGGCAAGAGACCTTGTTTTCCATGTTATTTTCACAGACTGATTTTTGTGCTTTAAACCAAGTGGTAATCCTTTAGGTTTTCCTTGTTTGGTTTATCTGACTAGTTTCCTTTTTGTTTGGTATATAATCCACTTATAGGTAGCATTAGTAAAATGAAAACATCCAGCAGCTGAAATGTCAGGAGAGAAACAATCTGCTATCTCACTTCTAACCTGTTATTAGCCAGCCCCTTATTAATAAGGAGGACATCATGGGTTTTGCACATTTACCTCTTAAAGTTGTGCCTTTTGCAACGTAAATCAAGACAATACTAGCAGAATCTCTCGCTAGACAAGGATTTGTTTTTCTTTCCCTGTATCTGTTAGCACCTAACTCCATATGCCAGCATAAGTAAATATAAGAGCAACAGAAGCGAAATCAATAGATGACTGCATCCAGCAGAGAGCTCAGACTGGGACCTGGAAGCAGCAGGAAAACACTCCTACAGCTTACTCACAGAAAAAGAGATAGCAAAGCATCCCTGATTCCTATTTGTTTTCCAGAAAGTGGGAGGAATGAACAAAAAGCACCTTAATTTTTTTGCTGTATTAGAAGACCAAAAACATGTGGGAAACGAGGATCAAGGACCTGAAGATACTCCAAGGCAAGAATGAAAGGGAGGGGATCAAACAATAAAGCGAGTGCAAGGGAAGGAGCTGGAAGCATCTCGCCACTTCAGAAAGGCACAGGCAGTGGTAGCAAGGGCTGAACAACTTCCTCAATGTTTTCCACGCATTATCCTCAGGATAAATTGATTTTGCTCAAGTAGGTTTTAAGAATTCTTTATAAGTCATCTGATGTTTTCACATAATCTCTGAAATCACCATAATTAGTGGTTTGTTTGTGAAATCTTTTTCAAGGTAAGCTACTAATTTAATTAGAACTCATAATTACAGGGGAAAAAAAAATCTTGGACATGTAAGCCTCATGCTTAAGAGAAAGCACAGAAAGCAGGTAATGTTAGCCTAACACTATAACTTCTTTTGAGTTTTGAAAGCTGACCTGCAATTTTCAATCCCCTACAACTGGAAATTGAAGAAGGCAATTTAAGAATGTGGAAGGGACAGTGAGGTCATGAAAAATTTGAACAAGTAACTTCTTATAAGAATAGGAAAAAGATAACTGCAGAAGCTATTTATGCTGGAGGGCAGAAGGGTACAATAGCAATTTTAGATGTCTGCATTTAGAATTTGGAAATGTGACAGAACAGACAGTTGTCAAGCAATCCCTTGTGACAGCAACCTGTGACTTGTGAATGCACAAGGTCAAATCACTGACTGTCCTGTGGAGTTGCCTGTTGTCCCACACTCTTCATCAAGACCTCCCAGGCAATCTAGGAAGAAACAAGGTGCTTGCGTGGATGTGAGAATGATTCTCCGCACACACACCCCCCTCCCATCTTTCATACCCATGCCACTTACTGCTGGTGTGACCTGACTGACACTAAACCAACCTACTTCTGCCTCTTGGTGCCCCTTAGCTCTTCCAGGCCTGAAAGAGTTTTTGGATACTTGCTATCTTGGTCAGCAAACTCATTTCAAGCCCTGGTAAGACTAACTTATTTAAGAAGGGACTCTGAAAGAGTTGAAGAGCCATAGCTTTAAAGAGCTGATGTTGCAAGACAATGTCTACTCTACATCTATATAAATAAGCCTGTTGAAAAATGCTGACCTTGTGTCTTGATATTTCATTAGCTAGAAGTGATTAGCTTCTGTTTTCTCCTAACATACATCTCACATTTCAGACTGTGCCTCCTACTGTATTCCAGCAGGCTCTCATAAGTGTCAAATTGTCAGGACCTACTCTTACAACATTAGATCAGTTGAAAAACTCCTTAGCTGGATGGTTTAGTATTCTTAAGACAATTTCACTACAAGCCACATCTGGGCATTATTCTGACAGAGACAGGAAGAGGCTCTGGCTGGCTGGAAGGACAATCTTTCCCTGTAAGTGCAAGTCTGGACACTACCCACCCACTCCCCCAATCCTCACTCCAGAAATAACTCCTCTGAGAAATGTATGATTGATATATTTCACCTGAAGCATCATCTTCCAGAAATAGTACCAACGAAGGCTATGACTGTAAGATCTATACAGCTCCCAACACGATGGTTTCCCCATATGATACATCCTATGGCAAGCAAGCTTTCCGAACTGTCAGGGAAAACATACACCTCATATATTCTCCAGTAATAGTGAAAAAATAGGAGCAAGAGTGTAACTGCAATAAAGAATAGCTGATGTAGGCTGTTTACAGCCTTTAACATACTAACTTCATTCCAACTCCAAAAGCTGCAAAATCTTAATGCTAATAGTACAGCAAGACCAGAGCAGATAGAGGAAAAAACAAAAAACACAAAACACCACCCTTCTCAAAGAGGCAGAAAAAAAAGGAAAAGGAGGAACATACAGAACAGTTTACTTCAATTTGATTGATTTTGCAGAAAAAAGAGAAAAATGTTGTCAATCTCCACGTCCCTGCCACTCCTTAAAACACTGAATGTGCGCAACAGCCTCACAGCGCTCCCTTCCAGCCTGGGGTACTGCAGCAGGAGAGATGTTCTCCTCTCTGGCTCATTAATCTCTGGAGCCAGAAATATATATATATAAATGTATCTCCATCCTTCTCCCACCACATTTGCTCTGCCTTGAGGTCACCATTTCTGGTACAACAGATGACAGTATTCTTGCTCAGTGCTGCAGATCTTCCCAAAGATTATTTTTTATGCTCCACCTCCGACACTCCAGAAGTGGCTGTGTTTTTCTAAATCATTTTATCAATACGTACTTTATACGATAGCTTTAAAATAATAGAGTTTAATACAGCATATGTGGTTTCCAGGGGATGAATGGTCGTAGGACCAATCCTGCCTCAACATCCTTTAAAAAAACACAACAAAAAAACCACCACACAAACCCCACCCCCCAAAACAAACAAACAGGGGAATAAAAAGAAAAACTCCAAACCCAATGTCTCACTTGCATGGCTTACAGAAAGCAAAGTCTTAAATCTGACATTGATGCTTATTTTCTTTGTTCAGTACCTGTTTTTTCAGAAGTTATTCTCTAGTATCAATGGCCAGGTCTGTCATGCATTGTAGCTGCTCCAAATTCCCCTATTTATGCCTTAGCCTAAAGGAAGAGACAGAGCGAGGTCTGATGTTGTGAACTGATGAACCCTTCTTAAATTTATTTAACTATGCCCATATTTACAAGCACTACCCTGGCTGCTAAGCAAAAGCCAAAAATGGTCATGGGTGTCATCCTGCTTCTTCAAATTTAGTCCTAAATCTCTTGACATCCCAGAGTGCTTCATCAGTATCTAAACATCTAATATCTGAAGCAATGAGTATTACATGTTTTCAGAGCTTTGCTGTTTCAGTTAGATGGGTCCGTTCTTCCTTTTTTTTTTTTAATTACAACGCATTTATCTAAATTTCACTTTCCCACATTGTATTTGGCTGGCATAAAAGCATTGTCCCTTCTACTCAAGTTCTGAATCCCTCTTTTCATTTTAACAGAGCCATTTATTTGCTACTTCTTTACTCTTTCTTGCATGAGTAGTATTACAAAATGATTGTCAACAGACACGCAAAGTTAATACGTATTCAAGTTACAATCTATTACTCAAGTTGCATAAGGAAATCGGGAGGCTGGCAAAAATAAAGGATTGTTTTATAAGAAGAGTGGGTTAGGCTATTTGTTTTCACATGTTTGATATATCAACAAAACTCTGCTGTGTTGCCCCAGCAAGTAAAGTGAGTGATTCCTGTTGTGGTTGACTTTCTAGCTGTTGTCTAATCACCACGTAGTACACCACCCAACTTCATTTTGAAAGGTATTCAAATAGCAGCCATCTCAAACAGAAGTCTTCTTCATTTCAGGAAAAGCTAATCCAAATGGCTTCATTTGTGTCTGGATTTTTCTCCTCCCAAGTCAAAACTGCATCATAAAAAACTCTGACATTCATACATCATGAAAAAAAAATCCCTACCCTAGACGTAAACCAATAATATAAATGATACACAGCATCTGAAAATACTGCTGTTCTTTTAATAGAAAAACAAAAGCCTTTGTGTCCCAGTTCATTGTATATATTGAACCTACAGTACTCAGAAAACAATTACCTGTTAAATGATAATCTCCATGCTATCCTGCTGCACCCAGCCAGGCATGCACAGTGTACGGACATTGCCACAGGCTACTCATTAGTTTATCTACAAGAGGATTTGTTCATAATAATGGCTCAGTCATCTGGGAAACACGATCCAGTCAAATTATAGCATGCTCTTATGTCCAATGAAACAAGTCAGGAAGTAAGAAAAGATGAGCATAGAAACAGAGAAAAGAACCTAACAAAACTGCAAATAACATACTTATTAGGTTGCATTAACCTTGGGTTAAAACCTGTAAACCATTATTTTGACTTCATCACGATGGCACACTTTTTGGAAAAGCTTGCTTCAAACCAAACATGAAAACAGTGTGGTTTCGAGTCAAAATTTTCTCTAGGATTATTTAGAATCTTTCTTGTACTACACATTTTCACTGCACTGGGATTTTCCTGTAAACCCCCCATTTTCAGTTGTTACTTTGCTGATGGCCAGGCAAGCTATGGGGACAGGCACCAGATAGGTCATTACAGCTGCAGCTGCACTACAGCCTGCTCCAGTATTAAGCAGCATGTCTCACCAAGTTTCACTTCACTGATCTCAACAAGCAACTTGTTTGTTGTTATTCGGGGGCCAAACTACAGTTACCAGCAACAGGAATTACCGGTGTGGGTTATTAGAAAGCAGTGAGGTTCGCTAACTGTACTGCCAGCACACATCCATCAGCCCTGCTCCAGTAACACAGACATCTACTCCATGAGGTCACATCAAGGAAATTCTTCCACACTTCCAAGCCGAGCTGACAAAGAAAGAACAAGCTTTCTATCCCAGAGAATGTGCCACGCAAACACCTCATAAGCCCAGAACTACTATTTTAAGACTAAAGGCTTAAGAATATGGTTACGTTGCAGGGAATACAGCTTGCTCCAGAGGTAGCCACCTGTGACGTTCTATATACATCAGCCTACATCTGGCAGAGTATGTAGATGCCTACCTCCCACCTCAGTCTGTGAGGCACAGGTGTCAGATACCTTCATGGACCAGAGTCTTGCAATTAATGTTTACTTTCCACATACATGATTTATAAAGATAATGCAGGGAGCTTAGTGTCAGGGCAGTTTTGAATGAACAAGCAGGGCAAATTTTTTTTACTTTTTTTTTGTGAGCATTCAGCTTTAAATACACTTAGAAAGGTTATTTAGTTTCTACAAGGAGAAAGGAAAAAAAAAAAACCACAACAGAAATTTACATGAAGCATAGAAATTGTTACTTAATTCACATGAAAGGAGTTTATATCGCTTTTCCCCTTCCTCCAGCCATACCAAGATACATGATAAGAGTTGATTTTTTCCACAAAATGAGGCAAGGATAGATTTTACCAATTTTCTTAAGCACCTGTAATTCATGTATTTCTGAGCAAAAAGCAATCCTCTACAATTCATCAACTTTCTCAGAGGTTCCAGGAAGCTCTTGAAGGTCCTGCAAAGCTAAACAACTAAATTAGAAAGCTCAAGAAGGGCCACTACATCAGGCATCCTCATGCCAATATATCTTTTTTGTACAGAACAGTTTTTGCTTAGAAAAGCTAAATTCACTGAGGAACCAAACAGCATTGTGTACAAAACTAAAGCTTTGTTTCTGCATGGTGCAATCCAGTCCTCACTTTTATAAAGTCTGACTTTACGCAGAACTTTAAAAGTCTGAAAGTAAAACGAGCCAATTCATCTTCCAAGGCGTGAACCAGAGAAATGGTTTTGTACTTCTTATCAAATTATACAAAAGCAGCAATTATCAATATTCTCAAAAGAACAACAAAACCCCTGAGAGTCAACCAGTCCTTCCATCCAAATCAAGCATCTCCACTGCCCATCACTTTCCTTGGGGCTTCCACGTTTGTTCCACTGGAGCATGCAGGAAGCTCACAGCCTGTACAGCTGATTATCACAGAGATGCCTCTTTCAGCCTTCTGATTAGATGGGTAGATGTACCTGAGAAATCAAGGTACAGGCCATTCCCTGACACGTGTCCTGTTACACACTATCAGCACCTGTGGTGGCCAAAACAAGACTGTTTGCCAAAAATAATAAATATGTCAATATATCTCTTCCATCCATTAGCAGCAAACACACTCCAGGCATGATAATATGATTGACAAGCACTGAGTACTGGAGGGGAGAGGGGGAGGCTAACCAGATTGCAAATACATTGCTATTTTTAGCAGACCATTTCTAAAACCAGCATTTACAGCTGAATTTTCTAGTAGAAGACATCACAGAAATTTTTATTGCTTTCCAGATGTAATTAGAAATAATTTGTTGATGATCTCTCATAAAATAAGAAAACGTGGAATGCAAAGGAAGTGTCGGGTTTGGGTCTTAAACAGTTTTCTAGCTTTTATCACAACACTTTACTTCCTTATGCCTCACTTGGGGGAAAAAAATCAAACCAGATTATTGCAAATCATCAGTAAAAATTTTAAGATTCTAAACCTTCTCTATAGCACACAGTTAATTCAGACAGGAGAGAATTCTTGTTAGTGTACATCACTGTTAATTCTGTCAGCACTACTTGCATTTTATAAGACCTTGTTCATCATCTCTGCCATGCATACACACAATTTATCAACCACTCTCACATCAAGCCTCATTTTGAATTTAAAATAATTCTATGGATCTGACCTTAGTAACAGATCTTTTTTTCAGAATAATTTAAAGGACTCTATTAACAGTTTCATTATTTAAGTGGCTTCCATTCTTCATTTTGTCAGCAAAAAGAAACTTTGAGAGATGTCTAGAGATGTTCACACTGGTTATCAGCTGAGGAAGAACTCCCAACAATGGTTGGTACAGACTAGATGCCTGTAGTGGCACATGATAAAGGATAGCAAATCAAGCTGGAAAACATCCCACAGAACTACAACATTCCACTGACTCACAACAATTTATACTGGCTGGTTCAAATACTAAAACCAAATTAGAAAGCACAGTATCAGAAGGCACTGTACTGTTAGAGCATGTACAGCTGTGGGGCATCTAAACATAATGTGCATTTCCATAGCCCAAGAATGCAATTTAAATAATTTGGAGGACCAGCTGTCAGAATTTATGACTTAGTTTCAAATATAAGTTCTCTTTTATCACATTACACTATTTTAATAGTGTCATTTTTGTTACTAAAGTATTTCCATTTTGATCTGCCAGAAAAATCTGCTCAGGTGTGTTTGATTTATTCTACAAATATTAGTGGGACAACCTTCCAGAAATTACTCAGCTTACACAGATCTGCTCAAGACTAATATAATTCAATGTTATATAACAGAAGATATGTCCACACGTCTCATGTCAAATAATTCACTGAAGATTGCAACAGGGTCTATAGTATGCTTGTTCCAAGGACACTTAACTATAATATTTGCACCAGTGCATACCTATGAGTCACTACTTCTGCAATACCAGCAGAGACAAGCATTAACATATCAAGCTGGGGTAGACCACTCCCACTGACACATCTCAGATGACCTCTGTCACTAAAACCTCCATATTCTTCTTCCAGTCACAAACATTCTGAAAAATTGTTACCCATCTGAGTTGACCTGCACCAACCTTCAGAGCTCCCCACCCAGCCGCCCATCCCTGCCACCCTCTTTTGCCCATCACTTTATTACCCAGCTGAGCACAGAACATGTCATCTGGTCACATAACTGCACACAGTCTAACTGGAAATACCCTGTCTTAAGACAAAATTCATCTGTCTTACCCAACAGTACATAACTCAAACAGTTCCTGAAAACAGAAAGAAGTGACTGAGCTTCCAGGCCCAGCCAACACAGAATACAAATGCCAGCTGTGGAGCAGACAGAATACTGGCTGTCTTACACAGGAGCAGGCAGCACGCAGTGGCAGACCTGCACTGACTGCCTGCAGCCTGGGAATTTTGAATGGCGGATCTTCCAAAAGCCCAGACAGCACAGGAATTGCTCCACTCTACAGCAATAAGTAGTGAGGTACTAATTTTACCACAAGGGTTCAAACAAACAAACCCCCCCAGGATTTTTCTGTCATAGCTTTTTATGGCTGAATAGTGGTGATGCCCTGAGCAGGAAGCAAATCTGTGTCACAGCAGCTTTGCACATTATTCAGCAGCAGAAAGTTCACCACTTCAACATTCAATTGGCATTAATTTCAAACACAGCAAATAGGCACCACTCTTACTCATAAAACAAACCTCTTCTTAAAGGCAGGCTAAGGCTATGAACCAACCTCCTTCTGAGTCAATTTCCCAAGTATGTAAACTTTGTTTTGCAAGGAGTCTCCAGGAGTGGGTTTTCTTATACTTACAAGAGAGAGCATGTAAAACCAACACAGCAAACAGCAATAAAACTTTGAAACGGCAAGACAGAGGTGGGGGCAAAGAGGGAAAAGTTGATATCTTTATGTTTCATAGTCATACAGAAGATACTTCCTTAAAAGGTTTGAAAGAAATGGTTTCAAACTAGTCTTACATAACTTGTTGCTGCAACATCAAACTTAAAAAAGAGAAGAGAAAGGAAAAGAAAGTTCCTTTAATTGCATTTGTCATAACAATACCACAGAAGTTAGACTAAAAGTCTTAAGACTGCAAGACAAGTACGAGGTTGGGTGGTCTCAACTCCCTCAGTACTGCAATAGCAACAAAGACATATACTTCTTGAAACAGTTTAGTTTAACTGTAAAGACAGGAAACATTAATAGTAATTTACAGCATCTTCAAAGTAATTTGGCTAAAAATAAACTCTGTCGTATTCCTTCTTCCCTGTATAAAACCTGCAGCTTATCAGGCCAAAATCAGAATTTTAAACTTTAAGCAGATCTGTAGTGTAAGTTGCACCCACGTGAGTATTATTTTTAAACTATACCCATTCTACTACAGTCTTGCCAATTAATACCTGTGCTTGGAATTAGTAATATACCAGTGAGTAGTGTTAAACTCCATTGGTACAATGAGTCATTAACACTCTTGTTAACTCCAATTGGCTTTCCATCACCATGATCAACATATCAAAACACGCAAATGACTTCTTCAAAGTAAACGTTAAAGTAGAAGTTAAGAACCAAAACACAAATCCCACATATCAACACCTAACATTAGAAAATCAATATGCCAGTTAAGGAAGACTGAACAAATCCGTTACCAAGAATTCCAAATGGCTCATGACAGAAAACTGAATATACTTCATAAAATGAAGACAAATTCTCATCTCCAAAGGAGTCAGCTAATTAAACATTTTTATCTTTAACTGATGTTGTTACAGAATGTTTGGTTATGCAAATTAATATTTAATTCAAATGCGTGGTTCTGAGAGACTTTGCTTTTATTTGAAGTATGCACTGTTGAGTTATACATGTCAAGGTAGAACATGGTTAAACTAATACTTTGCTGGGGAACATGTGTCTTCATTTCCTTATTCTAAAAAGTGGTAAAGAAATACATATCCAAAAATCACTGAAAAAAAAAAATCCTGAGATCGAGCAGTCCTCATGCTCGCTTCAGTACTGTGCTGCACGATGTAGTAATACTGTTCTTATATTTCAGAAAAACTTCAGTGCTAGAAGATCAATTAACTTCTTGCTACTGCCAATTAATACGTGACTGTCACTAGCTTTGCTTTTCCTGCAGAGAAAGCAGTTACTGGGTAGGAAAGATAAAAGTACAGAATGCCTATCTTTACTTGAAATGTATTTGCCGTTATCTGTTTCAGATAAGCCTCCCCTGGTTTAAAGCAGTTTTACACACCGCAGATAGCATTGCTGGCTTTCATTGCTTAGTGGCTGGTTTAATTGTTTACCATAATAAAAACAAATATGCCATAAAAGTATTAGCATTGAGCAATCCTGAGCAGGAGTTCAGTTCCCTGTGTATCAGTCATCTTTGGATAACATGAATTCAAAGTCATGACTTCCAACCCCTCCTATCTGACTTCTCATTGGTCTATGCAGAAAGACTTGCACAGGTAACAGATTAAGTGCTTCCAAAACCAGTTAAACTAGATTATTACAAAAAAAATATCCCCTAATCCAGCCAACACATTGTATTCTTATCCCTTCACCTAAAGCTGTACTCTGTGCCACAAAGTCCAACTTCAGTATAATACACTGTATCAGAAAACTCGACTTCAAATCCTTTCAAGTTCTCTAGGAATGTGCTCTATTAAAATAATAGGTTACTTAGGACTGTAATGAGATGGAGGCCAAAACAAACTTTAACTAGGTGATTAACCTGGAGACTTTGGAGGACTTTTTGTTGGCTGCAATTCAAGCACAGCAGCAGGGGATTAATATTTAATTCATGCCGACAGGTTACTGCCTGGACTTGTACTGCACTAGCCCCAGCCAACAGCAGCGTTGCAAATACATCACACTTTCACAAACTGGCCTGGTTTTAGTGAACCATTTAGTCATTTTAAATCTTACCTTCATAATTTCATCAGGAAAAAAGAAAAG
>VZRU01008398.1:4742-34679 GCA_013398155.1 Pedionomus torquatus
GGGGTGGTGACCACCACTGCCCCGGGCAGCCTCCTCCAGTGTTGGACAGCCCTTTCCGACAAGAACTTTTCCCCCCCCAGTACCCATCCTAACCCTCCCCTGGTGCAACTCGAGGCCGGTTCCTCTTGTCCCATCACCTGTTCCTTGGGAGAAGAGACCGACCTCCCCTGGGTACACCCTCCTGTCAGGGAGCTCTAGAGGGTAAGAAGGTCTCCCCTCAGCCTCCTTTTCTCCAGGCTGAACACCCCCAGCTCCCCCAGCTGCTCCTCAGGAGACTTGTGCTCCAGACCCCTCACCAGCTCCGTTGCCCTTCTCTGGACACGCTCCAGAACCGCAATGTCCCTTCTGTAGCGAGGGGCCCAGAACTGCACACAGCACAGGGTCTCTCCAGTGCGAGGAGAAACACCATGGCTGATGGTGGATCTCCTCACAGGGGCAGGGTTTCTCTCAGAGTGCCTGCCGAGGACAGGGCAGGAACATCCTTGTCAGGCCAACAGCAAAAAGCCACCCTGGCAGCAACGCCATCCTGTCCTCACAGGAGCTCAGTGAACAAGACACCACAGCAGCCAGAGCTTTCCAAGGAGAAGAAAGTATCTAGAGGACACCAAGACAGGGCTCTGGGCATCTGTACTTGGTTCAGTGTCCTTCCAGGAGATGACGAAGTGCTGGGTCCTCAATCCCAAGAGTGCAGAGGTGGCCTTCAGTGTTGGGAAAGGGGCAGAAGGCTTGCACTGAGCTCCAGCACGAATTTAAATCCTTAGCATGATTGCTTCAGTCCTTAGCAAGAACTCATTCCTTGGTAATCCAAGCTTACAAGATGTCTGCTTGGGCAGCAGAGCAGCTCGAGAGGCAAGGAACCTGGCAGAGAAGTGCTGCAGGTACCTCCAAACCCCTGTTCTGGGGGACAGCAACTGAATCACAGACACCTTTGCATGAGGCTGTCACCAAACAACGAGCAGCTTATCTGCCATGCCTCCGCAAGAAATTTTATGCTGGAATGATCTGAAAAGCAAACAAGTACCTTAGAAAGTGACCTCCAGAGACCACAGTGATGGATCCCACCCATTCAAGAAACACCATTAAGGCAGGGTGACTTCTGGAGTAAGCCAACACACAGAACTGTGCCCGTGTAGGAAAACATCTGTCTTCCACATGCAAGACCATTATGGAAGCATCTTCAGCACAGCTTTTCAAAATAAACCTATTTATTCTGAAAAGGCTGTTATTTTTTTTTGAATACCCAAGCCCTACCCAAGGTGTAGCTGCAAAGGAGGATCCACCATCAATCCTACAGACCACTTGATTGTCACAGGGAATTTGGAAACAGTGGTCACAAGGGGCACCTTGGTAAGGCAGCAGCTTTGTGCAAAGCCACTATTGCCTTTCTTTAGCTTCAAAGTAATATCTTAGTTGAGACTCTTTTTTTTTTCCTGCAGCCTTGGAAGCGTTAAAACAAACAGTAGTATCAAAATATTTTTGAGAACTGTTACTACACAGTTGGAAATTAAAAAAAAAAAAAAAAGACAATGTATTTTCCAAGACAAACGAGACTGCATTAGGAAGGTAAGAAAACACAGAAATAGATACAAATCCAAACTGTTTGGCAACCGGTTATCACTGGCAGATGGCAACACCAGCGTTCACTCGGGGACGCAGGCTTTGCTTACAGATAAATGAAGCAGGGAAATGAATACTTGCTTTTGGCTAACTTGCAGTGTATGTCAGATCTGTCCTTGTGCTCTTGAAGGCTGTAAAAAGATTTTTAAATCCTTTTACTCATCACCTGAGAAAAGTTTTAAGAATCAGTAGGGACACTTGATCAGCCGCAGCAACAAGGAGGCAGAGCCGTCACCTCCAAACCCCAGTGGCACAGATGTGATATTTAGCATCATCTTTCCACATTAGGCAAAGAATGCCCAGTTGCAAGGTTTAAAGATGACAAAGATACAGGGGGATAGTGACTAAAACTCAGAATTTTCATCACAGAATCAAGTTTTTTATCACACAATGCTATTTGAACAATTGCAATTTATATCCAGCGCACTGTGACACTGCATTCATTGAAGGTTAAGATGCAAATAAAGAACTAATTGCAATATCTGTGATTGTAAATATATGTCTTACCTAAAAACAGAGCCAAAAAGGCGGCTTCGGGGAGACCTTATAGCAGCCTTACAGTATCTGAAGGGAGCTCCAGGAGAGCAGGAGAGGGACTCTTTTTCAGGAAGCATAGTGATAGGACAAGGGGTAATGGTTTTAAACTGGAAGAGGGGAGATTTAGATTGGATATTAGAAAAAAAATCTTTCCTGTGAGGGTGGTGAGGCACTGGAACAGGTTGCCCAGGGAAGTTGTGGCTGCCCCATCCCTGGAAGTATTTAAGGCCAGGCTGGATGGAGCTTTGAGCAACCTGCTCTAGTGGGAGGTGTCCCTACCCATGGCAGGGGGGTTGGAACTCAATGATCTTCAAGGTCACTTCCAACTTAACCATTCTATGAGTCTATGAAAGGATCTTATTTATTTTCCCATATTAAGACTGGAAGCTTTTTCACCGTACAAAGTGTGTACTTGAGAGAGAAATGAATGCTGAAGAGAAACATTTCCTAGAACACCACTTAAGGCAAGCCTTGTCCTTTTTGCATTACAGTCATCTCCTGACCAAGAAGGTGGGGGAAGGAAAAGTGATGTGACTGCCAAGGGCAGAAAACCATCCCAAATTCCTGAAAATTCACCAGACGTGGCAGACTGCTTTGCTAGGAGGTCCCTCCACGATATATACGCCATGGACACCTCACAGAGTGTGGTGTGGTGGAGGATCACGTAAGTGAGAGGAGGATCACATAAGTGGTCGCCCATTTTCCCTTCACCAAGAAATTTCCCTTACCTTTGGCCGGCTTGTCTCTCTCCAAGTAGCCAATTCAGCCGCTGCCGGGTGATGGCTCCTATTCCACCTCTCCTTGCTGCTGGGTGACTGTGACAACTCCTCTGCCTCCAGTGCAAGTGCAGCCTGCAGGCTCCACTGCCCTCCACTAGACCCAACGCTGCTGCTCAGAATCCCCCTGAGTCTGTCATGAGACATTATGTCCAGTTTATCATTACCTTGCGAATTGTTTATTGTGTATAATAGAAATCAATAAAACCAAGGATATGCTTTATCTAAAATAGAAACATTTTTAAAAGTTCTTAATATATAAATACGTTGAGAAATCTGGCTTCTTTTTTTGAAGTGCTGTGTCCATTTTGCTGAGCGAGACTCTTTGCAGACTCAAAACTGCCAGAACAGCCACAAGTCAGAAAATGTCATGAAAGTAAATACATAAAAGGTGACAATTTAGGGTCCAAGACTTCCCCGAGAGTCCCAGACAGTTTGCAACCCAAGATCAGTCCAGTTTGGAGGTGAGACTGGTCAGAGAGGTGGATCTAGATGAGGTTATAAGAGTGCTGAAGAGATCCGGTGGGCACTTGTAATCTTGTCATCTTAACAACATCTCACCGAGAACAGACTCCAGCAACACCAACGAGTGGCAGAAAACCATGAGGAAAAGGGGGCAGATGGTGTGTTTAACACAGATCCAGCATGTGAGCAAACACGAAGAACTGACCATTCAAATCTAAAGGGCTTTCAGATGACACCTGGTGTCAGAGGGCAATTTTGGGAGCCATATCACAAAGAGACTGGAAAAACACCTCCACTGTTTTGCAGCCATTTCAGAAACACAGACTTAGGAGTTTTACCAGAAATTACAAATTAAACTAAGGACAGAAGAAAAGTGGTGGATTTCCACAACGCTCCCTGCCTTAACAATCAGTGGGGCAATGGAATGCTGAAGAAAGGCAGACATCACTGGGCTCTGAACAGTCAGAGCTTTACACAGGGGAATTGGGACAGGTTTCTTGCAGGCCAAAAGCTTCACTGACTCCTGGAATTAGAAGGGTGAAGCCTTTTGCAGCTCAAGGCCAGTGAAAAAGTGTTGGCAAGTGTCACTGTGGGAAGCACCTGCCTCTAGAAGCACCACCAGGAAGAAAAGTTGGGGACTTAAAACCTATTAGAAAAATGAAAAGGAAAGGAAAAGCCTAGGAAGAAAATCGGGAGGAAGATATGAGGCTGCAGATGACCTGCGGGCTGAAGGCCCTGGAGGAATGTGTAATTCGTCGGGGCCACTCTCCAGCGTGTCATCTGACGGCAGGCCACAGGGAGGAGCAGTGCGCCCACCGACCGCAGCACCACCGCTAGCACCAGCCTGGAGCGAGGGTTCCAGCTTCTCAGGAAGGCCTCCATGTACAACCTTTGCAGGACGGAGGAGTGGGCTCCATTCAGTATCGTCTTCTCCGTTTTTTGTTCCCTTTTCTGTTCTGTTCCTTCTCTTTCCGGGCTTTGGCTGTGGTAAACGTGATACAGTGAGCATCTAAAAAGTCCAGCAGCTTTGCCTTGGAAATTTTAATGCCGTTCTGTTTCAGCTCCGCGTGCAGCTCAGCCAGCTCAATTGGCTCATAAAAGAGAATCCTGCGGTACAAGGCTGTGTTTGAACGGATGTAGCACCTTACTGCCTCCAGCTTATCTTCCTCCCAAGCTGCTGCCTGAGATGCTGGAAGCTCCTCCTCCTTCTCCTCCTCCTCAGATGAAAACGCACAGGCTTCAAATCCATTCACAAAAGAACTAAAAGCAAGATCAAGTAGAACAGAGATCAAGGAAAGAAGAGGCCATCAAGGAGAGAACCAGAGCTCCCCAACTCCTTGGTGGCCAACCCCTGTTACGACCCTCTGTGGGATCACAGACTCTCCAATACCCACACCCACACAACAAGTGAAGCAGCAGACGGCACGTGTCCGGCTGCTCACCCAGCCCTGGAGCTGCCTGGCGTTCCTCACTCCCGACCCACAGCACCTACAGCTGCCGTACTGCGGCAGCCTCCACCACACTATGCTGCGCCCTCCTCTCCCTGCTCTTGCTGCAGGTTCTTGGCCAGTGCTGAGGGCTCAAACTTGCGGAAACCAGGCATGCCAGATGTGGGCCTTGCCCACGTCGAGCCACAAGCACTTTTGTGTCCTGAGAATAGCTCACTGGGAATTACACTAAAGAAACCCAAAGCTTCTTTCTTTTGTAAGAGCATGTTCACCTTCAAATGACAAGCCTAAGGAGGTATCAGGAGGCCATATCACTGTAGGCCACATGGACACTCACCTTGTTTCCATGTCCTAGCTCACCTGGGTCTTACACCATTGACTGCTCTCTTTAGTATTTTGTTCCCTTACCTCTGTGAACCAAAAGAGATGTCACTTTGATCCAGTGAAGAACCTGCAGACTCCTGAGATGCTGACAGCATCGGTTCCTCTCCATCAGCTTCCAGAGAGATGGTCTCTGGCGACACAGATTTGGCTCCTTCATGGTAATGTGACATTTTAGTTCCCTCTTTGGGTGCTGCACAGCCTGTTTCGCGAGATCCAATAAGGCCATCATCAGCCACAGGGAGCGCTGAAGAAGCCAGAGCAACCTGCTTCCTTTTGCCCACAGCCCTGGAGGCATTGGCACGCTTTCCACCTGCAGCCTGGCCTGCCTTTGACTGCCTGGGGCGTTTGGCTGGGGACTTCTGCAGGGGAGGCTGGGAAGATGGGACTTCATCCTCAAAGTCAGAGTCCACATCCCGGTGAGTATACTGGAATATCTCCTTCAGCTTCAACACCATCTGGCGTTTGGGGAGAGCACGAACTCCAAATCTGAAAGAGAAAGGTGGGAGCTTAGGTGAAGATAATGCTGCACCTTCCACTGTCACAGCTCAGGAAGGGGTTCAGCCCAGGAATTCCAGTGGGCAGCTGGAAAACTGTGACATAACCTCAAGAAACACTGAGTGGAGCTCCACCAAGGTTTCCCTTTCAAGCCAGGAACTTTCTTTCACGCTACTTGCCAGCAAGTTGCTGCTCAGAAAAAGCTGTACTCTTGGAGGTAATGCTCACCTGCTCAACTCCTTCTTCAGCTGCGGGGTCTCCATGATGGAGTACTCTGGCATTGGTGTCATCGGGGTGCTGGGAGGATTGTCCTTCTCCTGACAGGAAGGTTCTGCAGCAGAATGAAATTACCGTGATCAGAATTAGTACAGAAAGGGCTTAGAATGGCTGATACCTTCCTTTCTTAGTGGGAGATATTGTAATTTAGTTTAATAATTGTTTAAATAGCACTAATTTTCTAAAAGCTCTTTTAATTATTATTCAGCTTTGTACTGCACAGAACAATCAACAGGTTTTTTTTCTTCCCTAAGCTGGGATACTTGGGTTTTATTGCCTTTAAATCAGAAAACAGATTAAATTAAGACATATGTCATGTCTGAACATGAACCCTGTTCAGGTCTTTGTTAGAACAGGCAACATTTACAAGGCAGTTAAAAAACCATAATTACCAAATTCTGTAAAAAGGTTCTTCTCCCAGGAAGGAAATTTCGTAACAGGGACTTGCAGCAAAAACTGATCAAGTCAGGCTTCTGGGGTCCTGAGTTAGATACTGATTTAATGACACTAATTTACTGATACTGTGAAGCACAGTCTCACATGTCACGTTCTAAACACCTATTTAACTAATCACTTAGTATGGCATAATTAATAATACATTTAATTAGATGCTATGAGATCAATTACTGGTCTTAGATTTAAGCAGGCAGGGATATGTGCTGGGCATGCAGAGGTCTATAATGAGGGCCCAGAACCAGCAACAGGAGGCAGCAGAAGTCTCAGCAGAGCTTTGCAGGAACCATGCGTGAAGCCCACCCAAGGGCAGCGACCATTTGATGTATCAACTGAACAGGGGGTGAGATAACCACTTAAGCATGAAAACAGTTTAACCTGGTCTGACACAATTAGTCTGGACGCAAGCTCTCACCAGGAGTCTTCAGAGGATCTGTCTGACAGGCGCCGGCTGCAGCTGACAACCGCTGAGACAGAGGAAGCACCTCTGGAAATACTTCTTCCTCCTCTTCTCCATTCCAATCATCCCAGATTTTGGAGTTCAGGTAACTTGGTCTACTGCCCACTGGTGAACATGCCTCAATAGGGCTCTTTTCAAGAGAGAGCAAAGATGTTCTTCTGCCAACAGGAGTTCCTCCCAGAGGGGTACTGCCCTTAATTTCCTGCACATGGGCTGGACTCTCCCACTGATCCTGCCAAGAGCCTGGTCTGGCGCTGCTGGTCCTCGCATGGCTGACCTGGCTGGAGCCTTGGCTGTTCCCCCTGACTGGTGACAGATACTCAACGTGCCAACAGTCAAAGGGCATCGGGGGCTCGTCGCAAAGCAGAACGCTACTGCTCACAGAAGGCAGACTTATTTCTTTCTCACTGTCCTCTACCTCAATCACACTGGTATTTGCTTTATCTTCCAGTGACTGCTCCTGGCACGGAGGTGCAGGTTTGGATGAAAATGAGACTGTGGCACATTTGCTTTTTATGTTGGTGTGGCCAGGAGAGAGGAGAATTGGGTTCACTGGAGAAACTGGTGGAGAGTTCTTGGAAAATGATTCTGCTGCTGGGCTGCTGGGAGAGGCCCTTCCATTGCCTGAGGTCTGCTCAGGCAAATGTTTGTCTGACAACGTTGTGTCACAAACTTTTATTAAGTTTACAGCCATTTCATGGTTACTATTACCTGCTACTAAGTTCTTTGTGCTAAGTTTAGATCTTGTGCTTTTCAATAAACTAATGCTGGTGACCAGAGTCTGTGTTGAGAAACTCCTGGTTTTGCTCTGAAGTGGCGTGTCTGGCACCAGCCAGGAGCTGTCTGTACCTGAAGACATTTCATGACCAAGCCTTTTTTGAGGGCTTGGGTTTGGACTCCATTTGCTCTCCAAACAAGCACCTACTTCTCTGCTGAGAGGTGATTGGGTGGATATCTTTACATCATTACTTATATGCGCTGTATCTGTAGCACCACATGAGACCTGGGCTGATCTCTGCTCAGTTTCAGTGACTGATGAGTTATGTTCAGGTTTTGGTGTCTCAGGATCTTGCTCTACGTTTATATGTTTCAGTTGCTCAGGGATTTCCACCTCCTTCAGAGCAGAGCCCGACTCTGGTGACTTCTTGTTTTCTTGTAATTCCAGTTCATCATCAGAAGATAAAACAATAACGTTACCCTCGTTCCCCTGAGCTGCGTGATCCCAAGTTTTGATGACCGGTGATGACAACACTGGGACATATTTATGTTTGTTTAAATCAACGTTGGGAAGCTCTGCTGGAGAAACTGTGTTGCCATTTCTTGATGCAGTATCCAGCTCGTCGGTGCTCTTAAAGTGTGTTTCATCAGATGGGAGTAATTTTTCCTTGTTTTGCTTTGGTGTCGACACATGTTCTCTGGCAAACTTTCTGTCTGATTTTGGAGATGCGGGTGAAGAGCCAAGAGCAGGAAAAAGGGGCACATAAGGTTTGGGAGGAGGAGTCCCATAAAAACCATTCCTATGTGGAGAGAGATCTTTTTGTGACTTGCTGTACAGAAGTGAATCATTAACATCATCATGTTTTTCACTTGGAACCTTTCCTGATTCTCTGATAACCTCTTTCGCTGTGGAAGACTCACAGTAATCCCCCTGAGTTGCAGAAAACAAGTGTTCATAACTGTCATTTGGATTAGTCTCACTGTTGAAGCCAGGAAACTGTTTCTCACAGTGATCAGCTGCATCACGCGAGACCTGAGATGATTCACAATCCTTCACACCTTCGTATCTCCTAACAGCCTCTCCTTCATTAATGGTGGCACCATGGACTGCTATGTTCCATTTTTGAGGTTCACCATGGTGAAGAGCAGAAGTGGTCTGTGCAGCATTCACACTCTTGCACCTATTTATAGTCTGCATTTTCTCTTCTGCAGATGAGCTACATTTGGATCTTTCCACACCATTGTCATCCCTCAAATCTTTGAGGTTGTTGCTTGTTGAAGCAGATTCAGATCTCTCCGCCTCTTCCTCCCCAGTTTGCTGGTTTGTACCTGGGGTTGCCTCAGTATCACTGCAGATGCTGCAGTCCGTCCCCTTGCTTGCCTGTGTTTGATGTTGAGCCATCTTCCTCTGCGTCGCAGCAAACTCATAGATTTCCTCCAGGTCCTCTTCACCCACCCCATTGTCATCTTCCTTCTGGCACTCAGGGCTCAGCATGGGTTCTTCTTCCCCATCTTCACCCACCCACACTGAATTCAAGAGGTCTTGGAAGTTCTCAGCTCTGTCCTTACAATCCTCTTCATCCCTCACAGAGATAAGATCATCTTCTGAATCCACTCCAGAAGACACCTGACTCTCTCCAGTGTTGTTTTCACACTTTGCTATCAGTTCCCTCACACCAAACCTACAAGATATAATAATAATGTTAGTATTTTCCTCGTCTGGTATTTCTTAACCATTTGGCTGCCTGATCGCTCTTGTGAGCGCTGCAGAGAATCTGCATGAGGATGCTGGTTTCTGAAGATATACAAGATCCAGTATACTCCTAAAATTCAGAGTTCCCTTTTCCAGGAGTCACTCACATAAAAGCATCAGGCTCGCTTTTCCTTTTTTATGTTTGAGACTAAACAGCTCCATGACTACAATAAACCCCCTTTGCCATTTGCACTACTGAGAGCCTCTGGAATGGCTGGATAATGTATGTCACATGTATACTTCGTGGCTTTTTGTAGCGACAGTACATAACATTTTGGCAAGACTCAACCATGTTCCCTTGGTATCTCTCCAATTTCAAGCTCTTTACTTAGTGCATGTCTGGGATCATGACCGAGAGCGTGGCTGACACAACATGATAGCATTCTAACACAAGTGCATCACTAGTGCAAAAGTTTGAGAATTGGATATAGAAGATACGCTCATTGTTACTGTCCACATCAGTTGTCAGTAAAGATCCTGAGACAAAATTCTTGGTAAAAATTTGCTTGGAATATAGAGAAAGTAGAAAAGCTCATATAATCTTAAGAGAGACTTGTGGAAAAGATAAGGGTAGCATGATCAGAGGACTACGGAATTTGTGAGCCATCTTCAAGGGAAGATGTCAGGTTGGTGTCTGTGTGCCTGAAAGCATCCTCAACATGGTCATGCTACAAACCTGGCAGCCAGAGCCCCCACCTGGGGCAGCAGCCCCGCAGGGACGTCAACATCAGCAGCATAGAGGTATCGCAGGAACGCACACACCGCCTCTCCTGTCACATCACTCAGCAGCACACGGCGTGTCTGCGCATTCCCATCCTCCTCCACCAAGAACCCTTCGCTGTGAACCTGGGGGAGGAGGAAAGCAAACAAAGTCCATTTGCTGGTAAAGGAACGGCAACACCAAGGTTCTTGTTCCTATCACCTTATTCCTTTAATTAGCCAAAGTCTCATCCTGGGACCAGCACCTGATGCCTCAGAGGGGACCTAAAATGACCAGCTACACAGAGCTTCATGTGGAAGAGGCCATTTCCTTCCTGAACCCACAGCTGTTTGTGTGGATGAAGTTTCCCTACTCAAATTGGTTTAGTCCCACATATAAAAGATTGTCTTAGAGCCCTCCAGTTAGTTTTGGAATCAGATTACTTCCCAGAGCACAATTTCCAGCATTATCAATACAAGCGAGCTTCCTGTGATCTGTTTTGAATTTACCTACTCTTGATGCACTGCCAAAACTCCAGTTCTCCTGGTGTCTCACAGGAAGACGCCCTACAAAATACTGTTCCACTGAACTGGACCATTATCTGTGTGGGTCCGACTTGAACTTCAGATTTTGGTGAAAACACATATCTAGTTTAGGAAGGTCTTACTTCCTTTGCAGCCATATCACGTATTGTGCTATCTGAAACTCTCTCCAATGTCAGGGGACGCCACACTAGAGAAAACATGAGCTCCAAAGTCATCACTGATTAATTACTGTCTCCTTTTCACCCGAAATCTTCAACAGAGAAGAGCATTCCCTCACTTATACCCAAAATAAACAAAATATGCTGCTCTGCAGGTGAGGGCTTACAGGAAAATAGCCCTCTGCAGGAATTAAAAATGCAGCATGGGGCCAATCCCACAGCTCTACCCACACGATTCCTGCCCATGAAAACAGTGGATGGAAATGCTGAAGTCGGACAGAGTTGCAGGGATATAATACAAGAACGTGGCTAACCCAGTCATTTTTGAAGTCATTTAATCTGTGGGCACATACACATTTGCTAATGGTTGTCAAGATTCCTTAAAAATTTCATGTCAGACTGTTGTGGCATATATGAACTTGCCTCCCCTCCCCAAACTTTCACAGACCCCTCAGGAATGGCCTGAGTCACCCTGGGTAGAAACTACGGCCAACACGCATGAGGATAAAACTAATTCCACTGTTTCCAGAAGGACAGCTTTAAAGAAAGCCTCCTTTGTCAGGGAGCTGGCTGTACAGTCTGGAAGCAGCTCTGTGAAAGAGCAGAGTTCAAATTTTAGGCTCACTGCCTTTCACTGTCCCGACGGGAGACTGCACAGGAGCAGGCTGGGAACTATTCACCCCAAAATATTTCTGGGAACAGAACTACTTCACTAGCCCTGAAAAAAGCACAGGTCAGTGCAGCCACCTCCAAAGCATCTCTGAGAGTGACAAAACTTCTGTATAGGTTATTTTCAAGTACTTCCCAGAATCTCTTGACTCCATCCTCAAGCTTCCCAGCTTGGATGACAGACGGGACACCGAGTCAGACAAGGCTCTTGCGCAGGTACAGAAACTCAAGGGCAAAAAGCACTTGGGAAAAGCTCATGGGCAGAACACAAGGAAGGACCCTTGCCTCCCCACAGGCCTCCAGGATAAAGTACCACACTTTCCACCACTTTGTCAGCATTTCCTTTTTCCTAAGCTGAAAAAGCACTGCAGACCCAGAGACACTTGCTGTCAGGCCCAGCAGTGCCCTGTGCTGATTCTGTCACATTAACTGATTGTAGGTGTGGGCAGCCTGGGCTTTCCTGACAGAGAAGGAAAGAGGAAAGTATGTCATTTCAGTCAGCAGTTATGTCAGCAGTACTTACAGCTTGAACGGCCTGTGGACACCGTGCGTACAACACAAACATGTGGGCATAAAGGACTTCCCCAGAGTCCACCTGGAACTGGACATCGCTTAAGTGAGGGTTGTTGACCATCGCACTGAAATCGTCAGCCAGCGACTGCAGAGAGGACTAGAACACAGAAGGGACACAAAGACAGAAGCTACATTACAGCTGTCAAACATTCCCCTGGAAAATAGGAAGGGAATAACCCAGTTTGGCACCACTGCTGTAGTGTGAGCCCCAATCTGGATATACTGACACTCTGCCTCCTGAAGATAATTATCAGCATTATCAACTTCAGGGCTTCCACACTACAAATAAAATCTAACGGACACTCCTGGCTCTGTTTTCTTCCATTTTTTCCAGTGTCTGGCAATTGTGCAGAAAAGGCAGTTGGGTTCTATTCTACTGTACTTGTTCTGCGTTGTGTTACAGCAAATAATCACCCTCAGATCTTCACCACACCATTTCCTGATGTGGTCTAGCCACTGCCTAGAGTTGGTCTCTTGATCTACGGTCTTCTACCACATTTTCAGGAAACTGTAATTTCCACTTTGACGGATTTGAGCTCAATCCACTATAATTACAGGAAAGAGGATGACTCAGGGATGGGGTAATGAGCCTTTATTCTCTCTTTCACCATCTGGCAACGATAGCCGAGAAGAGCAGCTCTGCAGTAAGGGGCCCATATAGAATAAAACTAATGTGTCTAGCTCAAAGGAATTTATGTGTGTGTTATTGAAAGCCCTTTTGAAAATTCCACTCAGTTGTAAAAAATAAACATAATTTTGATTATCGTTCTAGAAGCTCTTGCTGGAATTTCAGGGGACGGCTGGTTGACTGAGATACCTGTGACTGGTTACTGGTCAGACCTGGAATATGGCTCCAAAAACAGCAGCGATAGATTCTGCTCTGGAGCTGCTCCCAGTACAAACCCACCTCAGGCAATCTTCTAAGGGCTCAGATCCACCTAGGCAAGTGTTGCAGCTCTGGCAGTAGCCAGTGCTTCAGAGAACTGTGAAATATCCTCAGCTCATGGTTGCAAGGCTGCCTGACTGTATGTAGAAACCAGTGTATAGTCAACATGCTAATCACAGACTCACAGAATGATTAAGGGTTGGAAGGGACCTCTGGAGATCATCTAGTCCAACCCCGATCATTGACCTTGTGCTCTTCAAACCTACTGCAGAGTTGAGGAATTGCAAGTTCTATTTCAGTGAGCATCTGCATGAGACACAGTTCCACCTGGAACAACACAGCTCTTGATTTTATTAGCAGGTTCTTACATTAGCAGTGGACTGTGGAAACCCAACCTTTCTACTGACTCCAGCATGCGTTTGCAGGCAGCCAACACTAATTAGCACCAAAACAGCAGCACACAGCAGAACACTTCTTCCAGGCCTTCATAGGTGGGCTAGAGAAGACTCTGCATGTCGTGGCAGTGATGTGGACTGATCTCCAAGGAGAAGGCAGGAAGCTCAGTCTGGAAACTAATCTGGTGCTTCTTGCTTTCTTATTCTTGGCAGGTAGGATACCTGCAAGACAGTACCTCAGGAAGCCAGCAAACACAGGCTCCCAATGCTGTGTTCCAGGCAGCGAGCCCAGAACAGCTTTCCTGCCGATTCTAAAATTATGAATCAGGAATGGGGTGCACCATGCTCTGTGCAAAGCAAATGCATTGGTCTGGAGGTAGCACTGAGTTCTCCTGCCAGAGAACACACCAGAACTCCCTCCTGCTGAGGGGGCCGCACATCTGGACTTCACAAATGTGACAAAGGTCTTAAGATATGGGTGGAGGGACGTGTCACCAATGCAATGGATGTGTTTGCTCTACATGGCTATACTCTCTGTGCTCATATAAAGCATGAATCTCTCCTGCTGGCAATCCAACTATTCAGCAACACCTCATTTGCTCAGGAAAAGTACCATGGAATCAAACTAAAATCTGAAAACATGATCAATACTGGTTTCTCTGGTAGCAACTGAGTTTCAACAACAGTATCAGAACAGTTTCTGTATTGCTAAAGGCCTCTGGTTTAGTAGACACAGAAGCTTATTAAACAACACAGTTTTTTCTGCTACAGATAACCCCAAAGAACATCTAGAGTTTCTGTTACAAGTAGCTGGGACGCTCGAGTTTAGTAGATTCCCACCTCAAAATGGTCTCCTTTCACAAGTCTTTTAATTCTATTAGCACAATATGAAAGCACGTTCTCAAGGCATCAAAAATTATCTGGCATCAAAAGCTATTAGCTTTCATGGCATGGTTATTTATTATTATAAGTTAGTAAGTTTCACCAGATAAACTGGATGACCCTGGCAGGAAGATGAATTAGGGTTTTTCTTATATGCATGTCAATTGAAGAAAACTGACTGAATATCCATGGGGCATTACACATCCTGTGGTGCTCCTGGGGTAAGATGTGATCTACAGAACCCTACTAGCTTGATAAAAGTGATCTGGGACTCACTATACTGTATTGTTCACCCAGTCACCATAGAGGGCACATCAATTTTCAAGCTAGATCCTCTTATATATGTTCCTGCAATTGAGCATTTTCTATACTAAACATTTTGAAAGCTCACATTAGGAGTAAAACAGTCTTCATGTTCCATGGACCTCACAGCTTTCCACATCATCTATCAGGCTTTTATGCCAAATGAGAGAATTTAGTGCAAGTCAGCCAGTCCTTGCAAGGCATGGTGTGGAGAGGAAGGTGACAGAGGAGGAAGAGCTCCGTTCAGAACCACCCCAAGCAGCTGGTGTCTGAGCCTGGAGGAAGCACCAGCACCTCGGTTTCTCTTGATACACAGCCAGTTTTCCTTTGGATATCCTGGGCATTAATGCAGAGTGGGGCAGCTGCATCCCTAGTTCCTACCTCCAAATACTCCTCATGCTATAACATAACTGTTTAACCTGGTTCTCTTTATTTAAACTATGCATAATTTCACCTTATGTTACCTGCTGTTTTAAAGCATCTCTCTCATCAGGTAGGGTAAGGTCTGAAAAATCCAGAGGCCTGCTTGTGGGCAGCAGTGAAATACCACCACGTGCGCTGATCTGACCTGTGCCCAAGATGAGTCCCAAGTGATTGTGACCCTTAAGCACCTCCCTGTTTCTATGGAAAGGAATGGGAAATATTCCAGACTTCTATGAAGTGCACAAATCAACAGCTTCTTTTCTACAGTGCTAAATAAATTAAAAAAAAAAAAAAAAAAAGGGTTGGCCTTACTTTTTTATCACTGTTCATCAGGAGGCTCTTCTCTTTGGATGGGGGCACAAAGCCAGTATGTGGAGTATCACTGGAAATCAATTCTTTTCCTAAAAGAAGAAAGCTCACATCACAAATCACATACAACTTCTTAGTGAGACAGAGGGATGTCAGAAGTTCTGAGGATCCTTGACACATCCTGATCCTTGAAGGCTCAGCCTCTCCCTCATGCCTTTACTGGAGGGTTTGGCTCTGGGTACCCGGGTACCATTCAGCCACCAGGAGCACCAATCTGCACATCCCCAGATCCACCAGAATCATCCAGTTGGAGGAATTGTGGAGTACAGTATGATTCTCTGCTTTCAAATCTCAAGTCTTTCTCCAGTGGGAAAAAAGCTATGACAGAGCAGGATGGGAGATGCCATGGTCTCATCCTAGCAGCCAGGACTAGTTTTATAGGACCAAGAATCACAGAAACATAGAATGGTCCGGGCGGGAAGGGACTTCCAAAGGTCACCTAGTCCAACCTCCCTGCAGTCGCAGGGACACCCCCAACTAGACCAGGTTGCCCAGGGCCTCATTGAGCCTCACCTTGAATATCTTCAGGGAAGGGGCCTCAACCACCTCCCTGGGCAACCAGTTCCAGTGTTCCACCACCCTCAGAGTAAAGAACTTGTTCCTAATATCCAATCTAAAGTTGCTTTTCTCCAACTTAAAGCCATTGCCCCTCGTCCTGTCACTGCAGGCCTTTGGAAACAGACTCTCCCCAGTCTTCTTGTAGGCCCCCTTCAGGCTGCAATTAGGTCTCCTCAAAGCCTCCTCCTCTTCTCCAGGCTGAACAACTTCAGCTCCCTCAGCCTGTCCTCGTAGCAGAGGTGCTCCAACCCCCTGATCATTTTTGTGGCCCTCCTCTGGATCTGCTCCATCAGGTCCGTGTCTGATTAGGTCAGAACCACACCTTCCTATATTGAGGGCTCCAAACCTGCACACAGTACTCCAGATGGGGTCTCACCAGAGCAAAGTGGCAGAATCATCTCTCTGGATCTGCTGGCAACGCACCTTTTGATGCAGCTCAGGTCGTGATTGGCTTTCTGGGTTGCAAATGGCACTGCCTGCTAGTGTCCAGCTTCTTGTCCACCAGCACCCCCAAGTCCCTTTCCTCAGTGCTGCTTTCTAATACCTCATGCCCTAGTCTGTATTGATAGCGAATCATTTGCTGCAGTTTAGCAGAGGAACTGAGGAATATTATATTCCAGTGAAAAGGCAGAGAGGTGAACTTTGCAGCCTTGCTCTCTTTCACAGGTGAACAGGAGACACACAGCACACACTGCTGAACGCCAAGGCAAGGGATATCGCTGACCTTGCAATGCACAGTTGTGCGCCACAAGGTACCGTGACTGGGGACATCCCAGAGTTGCCTGTAAAGGAATTCTAGACGACGTATTTTTTCACCTCAGTACAGGTACAGATAAACTCCAGGTTTCTATTATCCATGTACCAACATAAAATCATCCCTTTCACCAGATTGTCTCAAGACCTCAAAAGACACAACAGAAAGACTGTCCAAATATCTGGGGTGAGCATTACGGCCCACCTGTTGAACAAGCCTGGCAGAAAATACTTCGCTATTTTAAGGGAATTTTAAAATGTGGGATCTATGAATCATTTCAGAAACATCAGCTTGACTGTATCTAAAGCGTACTGCGGAAAAACGTCACCCTGCAATATCACCTCTTGGATCAACATCCTGTGGGTGCTGTCACAGCTCTCCTACCTCAGTACAGCGTTAGGTCTGGCTCTTGGCAGCCAAATGGCCTTAGGGACAGGGCTCACAAAGCTGCCAGAACTCACCTGGCTGCTCTGCTGCCTGAACCTGGTCAACATCAAGGTTCCACTGAGTGAAGGTAAGTCCTTCCCTGGCCAGTTCCACTAGGGCCTGCAGGGTCTGAACATCCTTCTGGCTGTGAGATAAAAACTGCTCATCTCCTTCATGTCCTGACTTGGATTCATCAGGAGTCTGGTCTCCAGCCTGTGTGTGAGTGGGCTGAGGAGAACTGAGGTCAGGCTCAATTTGTTGGGATGCTTTTAGCTGATCAGTAGATGGAAGGTTCTCTGGCTTATGACTCTGAGAAAAAGAGGGGAAAAAAAGACACCAATAAATGAGGTTTCACTTTACATATTTGCAGAGCTCAGAGAACAGTCTCTACTTCATACTTATGAAACATCTATTAAAGGATTGCAAAGCATTCCCTGGGTACATAGGCTTCTGTGGAAAAAGCTCTCTGCAGGTTTATGAAGCACTCTCTGGAGGCAAGACAGCTCTGAACAGAAGAAAGGAAAATACAACAGAAAATGCAGAAAAGGTGTTTTTTCCAGGAGCACGTCTGTGCAGGCAACTGCCAAGCAGGGAGAAAAGATGGTGGAACGCTCCCACTACAGCATCTAAGTATTTCATTGTAGTTGGAGCGCCTGGCAACAGCCACAGCTGAGGCTCTCCAGGTGCTCCTGTTCTCAGTTCTGAAATGCTTTGGCAGTTACATGTAACTAAATCAAACTTTCACCTTGGAGATGATATTTTCCAGGTTTGGTCTCTGTTTCCCAATAAAAATAGTTTTGCTTGTTTATTTCTAAGTAAAAATGGTAGAGCCATTTTCTGTGAATGGAAAGAATCAGAGGGAAAACACACTCTTGCCATGATTTTAAAGGCTTTCTAACTTTTTATTTTTAAACTTCTCTGGCAGTTTTTCGCTTGAACAAAAGGTCAACAGTTTTCATAGAGTGGAATCCCTCCACACCGCCTGCAATAAGCCAGTGAAAAACTCTGGGCTTTGACTAGGGAAGAAGTATTAAATAAAGCACCAATATACACACAGTAGCTTTTGAACAGAAGCACCAAATAATTCTTCAAGGAAAGACTGAAGGAAGGAAGAGAAGTGATATCCTTCTTCTCGGAGAGCAAGGATGTGATGAGAGGCTAGAAGAGCTTTGTCTATTTCTGTAGACAAATTTTATAAAAATACAGAGCACTGAAAGAGGCAGGAGCTCTAGGTAAAAACCAGAACAAAAGAGTGGAACTGAAAAGTGGATCAAAGCTCGTAAGCACCAAGAGGCAGCGGGATGCACAGGGAAAGCCGGATGCTTTACAACTCTAGGTGTTCCCACCTTCTCCTCTGTGCAGGACAAATATCAGCCTTCAGTTTAAACTCTTCACCCAGCTCCTTCCTGAGTGCAACAGACGGGCAAAACTCATACTAGAATCAATCAGGGAAAAGTGCCAAGAAGAGAAACAAGAGTCAGGGGGCTGTAAACATGAAACTAGTGGCAAAACGACCACAATGGAGTCCCTCTGTACTCTCTGTTCCCATCAGTTATATTTTCTGAAAGCTCATAGAGTAACACAGTAAAGTGAGCCTTGGTCTCCTTTCCAGACAGAAGAAATGAAAGTTCAAGATCATAAAACCTAACTGGAAGATCAGGGGACAACAGGGCAGAGCAGTGAGTGTGAATATGTGGAGGCTCACTCACTTAAACATTAAATGAGGAAACAGAAGGGTTACAGGGCAAGTGAAACAGGGCACATCAGTATCAGAACAAGGAGAAGAGAGCATCCCACCTGTGCAGGCTTCCAAGGCACAATTGGAGGGGTTAATTCATCCGTGTAGAATGTTTCAAGCTCATAGTGTCCTGTCAAAGCACTGATATTCCATAAAAAGCACTCTTTGGATTTGGACAATGGCAAGAGCCAGGTTGCTTTCCTGGATTCATCCTGCAAAATCCTGCTAGTGGGAAGCTGAGGGGTGGGAGGGAATTCCACCTCTTCTGCAAGCAGCATAGCTACTCGCTCTTGGATCCTTTTTCGGGCCTTCTCTGGGTCCTGAAGCAGTAATGGTGGAGTTGTAGTTGGGCCTCTTTTACGCCGTTTTTTCTCTTTGAAAAGAAAAGGAAGAGGAACTCAAATAAATAAATAGCAGAACACACAGGGCAGAGGGGCTCAATACAGCAGCTCCTTTGGGTGTTGTAGTCTGTGATGACCAAAAGGCAGCTACAAGCTGAAGACAATTCTTAAGATTCCTTAAGTAGTCCAAAGCATCACATCACCCTCATGGGAGAAATCAACTCCAGAAAAGACTGACCCCTGCTCACACTGTTCTGCTGCCTGTTGGGAGCGGTCACACCTCTACATAATGCTTTTATTGTATACAGGTCACTGATTATATCAAACCACAGCTCACACAAACACTGCCCAGCTTCATTAGGGAACCCTGTGTCTTCCTACCTCTGCCTTATGCCCAACCCCAAACCCAACTGGCAGCACTTGTTGGAAAGAGCTGACCTGAGCAGTGGCACAAAGAGTGAATTTTCCTCTCTACACAGCACTCAATGCTCTCCTCGGGCAGTTGTCTTCCTTTCTAAACCTTTCTGCGCACTGAAATAGTGAAGCACATGCTCAACAGCATGTAGTGTTCACACATGTCCACTACAGAAAGAAAACAGAGATAAGACTGAAAAAGCTGCATTAATCCAGGTTGCAGCACAGTGAATAGAAAAAAAAATTCTACTGCGGCAGAGGTAACAATCTGTTCATGTTGTACAGATTCAAAACAATCAATTGGGGAAAAAAAAGCATGAGATTCCTAAGGGATTTCACTAAAACCCATGGACATCTTGCCGTCTTTTTCTTGACAGTGTGTGGACACTGCATACTTCTGAAGCTCTGACAGCTTAAATAAAGCAGAAACAGGGCTGTCATCCCTCCTATACCCAACAGGAAAGTTTCAGTGAAGCACAGGCTGTGCTACATTATCCCTCCAATAACTCAGCCTTTGACACTAACTCTCTTCAACACATACCTGATCCTGGCTTCCATTTGATTGGCAAAGTAGCCACTGGTTTCACATTTGTAACTGATTTTGCTTGTTCCTGCTTTTCTTGCTCCAACAGAGAGCGTGACATCGCCATAGCAACCAGCAAATCTTCATCCTTCATCTCCATTTTGGCCCTCTTCTGAGTTTTCTTTGAATCCTCTTTGGAAGAGCCTTTTCGCTTTGACCTGCTCAGTTGATTGCTGAAATACAAGAATGCAGCAAGAAGCCCAAGTTAATGTGACTGGATGAGAGACAAGAAACGCTGAACACTCCAGACCAGCTGCTCTGTTGGCTCAAAGAGATTTCCATATCCACGATAATGAAAAACTATTCAGTACCTCCTGCCATAGCAGAAAACGAAGGATTTCTTATCACCCATGGAATCTACAGCAATTTAGAGAGTTTTATTTTGAAAAGTTAACCACAAGACTACAGCACTGACGTAAACAGCTCCTATCTTTATCTTGAAGATTTTTTTGTACCTAAGGGGAAAAAATAAGTTGAAGCAGGGCTAAAACAAGATTGCCAGAAATGTTTTCCCACTCTTCTGCTTCTGCAGGGAACAGGCAATGGTCTTTCCTCAGCACAAATGGGCTTACCAGCCTTTCTACAAATTCAGTCAGGCACCACTTGCTGTACTCTGAAGATTCTGTTCAAATCCAAGACAGCAAACGCAACTCTGCCTTTCAAAGCATCACATCTATTTCCTCTTTGGCTCAGGCTGTAAAGCATATACAGATCCAGTACAGCCATAAGCCAAATAGCTGAGGCACTGGCATGGCAGATGCTCCAGAGACTGTACACTTGTACTACATCGTTGCTTAATAAGCTCACACACACCACTCACCTTTACTAATTGTCTCACAGAGCACAAATATTTTTGACACGCCAGTGTAAGATTATTTACTCCTCATTTTCATAGAATCATAGAATGGTTACAGTTGGAAGGGACCTTAAAGATTATTCAGTTCCAGCCCCCCTGCCCTGGGCAGGGACACCTCCCACCAGACCAGGATGCTCAAAGCCCCCTCCAGCCTGGCCTTGAACACCTCCAGGGATGGGGCAGCCACAGCTTCTCTGGGCAACCTGGGTCAGGGTCTCACCACCCTCACAGGAAAGAATTTCTTTTTAGTATCTCATCTAAATCCCCTCTCTTTCAATTCAAAAACATTACCCGTCGTCTTATCACTACAAACCCTGATAGAGTCCCTCCTTGCCTCTCCTGTAGCCCCCTTCAGGTACTGGAAGGCTGCTATAAAGTCTCCCCAGAACCTTCTCTTCTCCAGGCTGAACATGACCAGCTCTCTGAGCCTATCTTCACAGCAGAAGTGCTTCAGCCCTCTGATCATCTTCATGGCCCTCCACTGGACTCATTCCAACAGTTCCATGTCCTCTCTATGTTGAGAACTCCAGAGCTGGACACAGTGCTCCAGGTGGGGTCTCACCAGAGCAGAGCAGAGGTGGAGAATCACCTCCCGTGCCCTGCTGGTCACACTTCTTTTCATGCAGCCCAGGATGCGGTTGGTTTTCTGGGCTGTCAGCACGCACTGCTGGCTCATATCAAGCTTCTCATACATGAGCACTCCTGCTGACTTTTAAAGTCATCTACCACCATTTTCCTCTGAAGGAAAACAAGATGATTTCTCCAACTACCTACCTCATTCTCCTCATGTGGTACTAGGTCATTGCTCTACTTTATCTTCTTTGGACTTGGGGAACATTTGGAGTGTGAATCTGCCTTGCTTCTACCATTCAGGAGCACAAAGTCAATGTCTCTTAGGCCAAAGAAAGTAACCAGCACCTTTTCTTTTCACTGCCTTACCTGGGAGGCTGAAGAGGTGCATCACCAAGCGTGGAAGCCTGCAACTTCACTGCCTGAAGAAGCAGGTTAGGAGGAACTTCCATCTCGACAGCACAGCGTTTCAAGTGACTGACTCGGCTCTGTGGGGTTTGGAACTGCTTCCCACAGATGGGACATTCAGGGACCGGTGGTTTGCTGGAGGATGACATCTGTGCTTCTTCCATCTTGTCCAGACACCTGGGAGATGACGGTAAAACTTACCTCTGAAGACTTTAAAACTGTCCACACTAAGATTTAAACCATATTAAAGAAAAGGAAGCACAATCATCTCTAATACCTGCAACAGACAGAGAAACATCCCCTGAAGAAGCAAGAATTGTGTACCCATCACTGGGATGAATATGACCTGAATTACAACTACGTGGAGATCATGGCCTCAGAGGCATATTAAAAACATGTTGCTCAGAAGCAGCAGCAGGTTATAACCTTCTTCAGCTTTATCACTTGTCTGTTACCTATTCTCTCTTTCTGTGTGCATTCTAACATTCCAGCCAACTTATAAACTACCGTGAAAAAAAATCACCTGAAATAAGACTTTTTCTTGTCCTTTTTACTACTTTTGTAAACATAACTACATACAGTGTCAAGAATGTAAGTGTTTTCAGGTCAGATATCTCACTTGACAAGGACAGCGTTTTATGCCACTGAAAAGGGACCAGTCAAAATTAAGAGTGCATTCAAGAGTGCACGATAATGGACTTCTAATGATCTCTGCTAGGTCAAAACTATGTAAAAAATGTTAACAGTTCTTTTTCTGTCCTCTCCAAAGAGATCAGAGTGTGAAATCCTGGATCTGCAGTACCTGTTACCAAAATCACTCCTTGATTGGATAATGACACACACAACATAGGCACACACTGGTCTCCGTGTAAGAGACCATTCACCTGCTGTACTAGAATGGGTGATGACTGGTTTGCCAGTCCATCTACAGCTTTACTTCTTGTAATGAAGACTGCTATCAAAAAATCCATGGCTAATACAATCTTGTAATCTCACTTTACGATTACACGCTTAATAGTTCAGAAAGCAAATTTAATTTAAAAAAAAACCCACTTCTTAAACACTATCACTGTTTTACAATCTCTGCCCTCTAAAGCAGCAGTAAATATCTGAAGACAGAGACAGCAATACCGCCTCTAAAGCTGCAGCCAACCCTAATGTGAGCCACTCAATAACATAACGTAGGACTGGACAAATCAAATCACTCTTGCTCTCTGAAAGCACTGAAATTAAGAAATTACAACCATTCAAACATGCTGTTTCTGATACTGTCTCAAAAAGAAGAGCAGACTTTTAATTTACAAAGAGATAGTTGTACATAATACATTAACAATACTTGACATTTACCACTAAGGAAACTGTTCAATTAAGGGCACTAATTTCAATTTAATTACACACATTATGACAAATGAGAAGGCAGCAATGCCCTCCCTTAGCCTCTCTGTCAAAGTTCTACAGTGCAGGTTAATCATCTTTCTGAACAGCATCACCTTTACCTCAACAAACAGCTCACACACAGTGAGATACTAGATGTCCTTAGGCAAACAGTTTTTAGCAAAATAGATCAAACATTACTTTGTTGGCTGAAATTGGCAGATATCTGTAGCGGGTCCTCCTTAATTTTGCCAGCCACCTCACAACCACAGCCCCTGCGCTGATGGGAGCAGCCCTGGCCTTACCACACACACGCAGAAGCCCTACAGAGCAAGACAATCACCCTCTGGCTTCAAAATAAAAAGAACTTGTTGATTCACACCATAAAGATGACTGCCACTACGCAGACTCTCCCTGCTACCACATTCTTTAATGGCTAAACTGAGTGAGCAGTCTATGGGGCTGAGTGGGAGAGGATGCGGACAGGACACATCACACTGGTCTCTCACCTGTTAACATGTTGCTCTCGTCGTGTTGTGTTCATGGCTGAGAGATCCTTCTGGCAGATCTGACAGAAAAACAAGCCTACATCCTCCAGGCTTCCCAGGGCTTCCTCTTTGGTTTCCTGCTGAAGAGCTAAAGCCAGGGCACCGTCATGCTCCATGGAGGGAAGATGGTGGGTATCTGGCAAAGAAGGGGGAGATGATCTAAGATAGAAAACTAAGAATCCTGTATGAAAGGCGTGGAGCTGTTATGCTTGTCATTATTAGTTTATTAAACTAGACGTGTAAAAATAAATTGCCATCTTTCTCTTATATCTTCACCTTTGATCTCTCACAAGGGAATGAACAAACTGCACTCTTCCAAATGCTCCAGGCCTGCATTAGTAAAGGCGCAGGAGGTGGCAATTTGCTGACAGCACACGCAGAGCCAAATGAAATGGCTGAAATTTCTGAGAACGTGGGATCTTATACACCACATATTAAAACACAGCAGATTTATATGTCCATGTAGAGCCAATAGGGCCCTGACTTATGACGAACCAGACCAGAGAAAAATTGCTGTCAGTTTAATTTATCTGCACAGGACACATTACTTTTGTAGAGTGCTTGGAGATGTACCAAAGATCAGGACTACCTAAGAGTCACATCTACCCAACAGCTGCCTAATGCTGTCCCAAGGGAAGGACAATAAAAGTCACTGATCTTCTTGGAATTTCAACCTGTTTCCAAGAAGACCACTACACCTCCAGAATCAAGTATAAGGTTAATTCAACTTCAGAGCTGGGAGAAAAGTATGCATAGTCCTTTAACAATGGAGAAAGCAAGTTTTCTCAGCGACCTGGAGTGATTTCTTCAGTGCTGCAGAGCGAGCCACTAGGCAAGCTGGGAACAGAGCCCAGGAATCTGCACTGCTTCTCATGAAACCATTGTCACCAGCCCACAGCATTCTCTCTGCACAAAAAGAGCTAATGGGAGAAACGTACCGTTCTCTGGTGGGTTCTGCTCCTGGCTTTCATCAGGGAAATCCACACTGGCTGCAGACTTTGGCAAGCTGTCGCCTGTGCTGTGTTTTAGCTGTTCAGGTGCCACTCTCTTGAACTGCTGCATTCTCTCCACTACCAGCTCTGCTACCCGCATCTTCGACCCTGCAAGTGGTGACCCCTTTGAGGTGGGTGAAGAGCAGGTCCCTGGCTGTGTAGCAGGGTGGAAGGATAACGTAGTTTGGGAACAGCCACTCAGAGTATTTACTAGAGGGGGAGAAAACAGCAGAGCTTTACCAGTCAGTTCTGAGCACAGAGAGCTGCTGGGAAGCCTTTCCCTACAGCAGCCTTAGCCAGATTCCATTCTGCAACAGAGGAAGAAGCGAACAATGTGATTAGCTATTTAACGACTTTATACTTGATAACCAAGCAACAGAATCAAGTTTCTGTGCTACAGTGGTGTTTAGGTATCTCGATATCCCTTTTAGAGGAAGGAATATTAAAGAAGGCCTTGCCCTGAAGGTCACTAGAGAGACTAGCAAGGCAGCCCTACAGTCCTACTCTCCCCTGCATTCCCACCACAGGATGTCCCCTGGTTCCCACTGTTCTTCACTCTGATCTCCAAACCCTACCTATAACTTAGACTTTCAGGCTCTGAGCTGAAGGGACCATGAGTTCCCAAAGAGAGAGGTGATAACAAGCAGGAGCGATGCCAGACACCTCAGTGACCACTCGGTGTGAGGTATCCTGTGGTTACAGACAGCACGTGAGGTGGGACCAAAGATCTCATCAGCCCAGTCTCTGAGCGCACTCAACAATACACACTTTGGAAAGGGTGATCAGGACAGGTATAAAATAATCCTTCCCCTGGCTGAATTTATTTATTGATTTAAGGACTTCCTGCACTGGTGGCTGCATTGAAGGACTAATCCTTTATGAATTAATCCAACACCTTTCTTAACTTCTGACCTTGACAATATCCAGTGGCAATATATTCCACAATACAATGATGCACTGAGTGAAAAAGAAATTCACTATACTCTAACATGCTTCTAGATGATTTGAGGGTGTTTTTCTCAGTTCTGATTTTGCAAAAACAGTGGATAATGACTCTCTAAAATACATACTCTGTGCCAAGGCTTCATCTTACTGAAGGACACCTTTTGTAACACAGACCACGCTCCTCAGTTAAGTCCCTGGATAAGTGTAAGCAGCTGAGTGCAGACGGAAACACAATAGGCAAGTCTGCTTCAACCAGTGCTGCCGTGTCCCCCCTCCGGGTGGACTTCTGAAGAGCTCCACTGAACTACAGAGTGTTTTCAGCCTCAGCCTATTTTCCCCTGGAAAGACTCAGGTTCACTCACCTGCCAGGGTCCTCTGGCTGCACTCAGTGGCCACCGTACTCAGCTGGCTGGCAGGAAAAGGACTTCTTTTACCATCCACTTGTGCGGTTTCACCACTACTACAGGCCACAGTGTCACCATCTTCTTTGCACACCAATGTTTGTTCCTTTGGGACCAAATCTTGAGACAAGTTTGTTGCCTTTAAAGCTGGCAAGTGATGATGGTTTTGGCTCTTAGCAGCAGCTTTGCCTCTACTTAATTTGCTTTTTGCTGCAGCATTCTTGGACCTGCTCTGAGACCTCTTCGCTGCCTCAGCATCCCCAGCTTTGTTTTTTGCTCTACCCAAAAGATTCGCCCACAACTCTTTAAAATCATTGTCCTGTTCATCCATTGGCCTGCAGGTTCCAGTCACACCGTGGCCTAATGGTGCTGTGAGGATGGGAGGACAGGAGGATGGAAGGTACCAGGGTCAGTTCAGATTTGCATCCTCCGTGACCTGCAATTCTCACCAACTCCCTTCCACCGCCTCAAAACAGTGGGCACCTCTCCACTGTTCTGACAGTTCATTCTTCCTCACTTAATTCACAGCCATTTAGCAGAGCACATTCTCTCTCCAAGGAAATCGCTGGCTTTCACAGATAATGCATCAACGAGTTGTTCTTTAGAGGTCTCTAGACTGTAAGATAAGCACCTCAGTTCGTACAGAGCACGCACAGGATCTTTGTGATACTATACAGGGCTTCAGAAACACACTTAAAGCCCTTTAAAAAGACAAAAAAAAAAAAGGTGATTATGTAGGATGGTATATGCAGATACACTGAGGGACAGGGCTGGGGTAGAAACTTGAAGGAGGAGAGAATTAGTATAAAATAGTAAGATTTTAAAAAGCACATATTGACCCAAAACACAGACACACACAAGTCACATTAGGAAAGAAGAAGAAAACATTCAAAACAGATATCTGATACTGGGCAGGCATTTGTCTTGGAGCTCCAGATTTGAGAATGTCCTTTTTCTACATGCATTCATGCTCACATTTATGTAACACAAGACCAGGGAATGCAGCAGGGGAGGGAAAAAAAAAGTCTTTCAGATCAAGCAGCTATTCTAGAGTATAAAATTCTGCTTTGCGACACAGCAGCTTTAAAGAGGAGAGCCCGACCTCATTTTGAGAAGTAAATAAAGGCAGTTTCTGGCATTTCGGCAGGCTTTCTGGGACAAGTCTGAGAAGAGCTCTACCAAACATGTGCATCCTTTCTCTCCTCTTACCTCCACGGCTGCTCACACTCGGGATTCACTCTCCTGCCAATACTTTAGAATTCCTCTGAGTGCTCAACAAACCATGGCACAAACACGTTTCACAAACTGCATCCAAATACGCAAGGTAAACAGACTAAACAAATGGTATTTTTAAATGAGTTTCTTAATCTTTTCAGCTACAGAGAGAACAGCAGTACTAGCTGGGGATTACTTGGAACAGCGCTAGGTACAATGTCCAGATGGAAATGCCATCAAGCCCCAGGCAATGTTAAGACTAGATCTCTATTCTTAGACATTTTGATTGTCTTCTTCTTTCTAGTCCTAAATTCACTATGGTTCTGGCTATTTTACCAGAGGTTTTATATTGCTCCCAAAACTTCTTTGTTTCAAGCCTAAACTGGAGTGTTTCCCTTGGAGTGGCAGCAGCTGTGGTTCAGTTTCTCCAGTAAAGCTCTGGGCACAGAAAGACTCAAAAAGCAGGAAAAACACATGCGAGATTGTTTTCTCAAACGGCTTGGCTGCAGACATGCAAGGCTAAGGAATGCTGGTTACACACTTTCATGGGTCAGCCTTTCCTATAAGCAATTACAGATGTTAATGGATTTATTTATTTTAAACTCAGGCTCCCAAACCAGCAGAGGATTTTGCTGTGAATCCTGGAATCATTTCCTGTTAGAGAGAAACTGCTAAGTTTTATGTAGCCAGTTCATAAGTTTAATTTTCCTGGACAGAATCTTGGTGTAGTTATCACTGTAAATTGACCATTTTCTTCTATGTAGGAGAGAGTATGTGGAGAAAAACAGAATTTCACATCCTCCTTGGCTTTAAATACATCTCACAGACATATTTGTACTGTCATATTATTTATGGCGAGTTCCTGATATGAAACCTTGAAACAGATCAGAACTTTTGCATTTGCAATCATTCAGTGCCTCAGGCAGACCAAGTCAGACATACAAACGATGCAAGACTAACTAAGAATTTACCTATCTTACTCATCCCTTTCCAGGCTTGTATTTGCAGTCTCCTGCTCTGTTCAACATCTCAGTCTTTCTGACACTACAACTACTGTTGTACCCAACAGCCAGTTCTGGCAACAGTTTGCAGAGCTCAAAAAGTAATGGCTTTGAAAATAATTTCTTTCAGTATAGTATTCAATTCATTTTGGAAGATTTTAGGACTCAACAAATCACAAAGCTGGTCAAATAAAATAAACAGCAGCACTTACCTATCCACTTAAGATGCCAAATCTTAAGGCACAGCTGTGCCCTTCAAGTAAGTGTGGATCAGCAAAACAGTACAAAACAGAACCAGTAAGAATGAAAGATGGAACCTGGAAAATGGAAGGAAAAAGTTAGATTTAGCGTATTTTGTACCAACTGCTCTTTTTGCTCGAGTTCCAAGCTGCAGGGGGAGGGAGACAGCAATAGCACGTGCTCTAATGGTGCTAAGTTCTGCCACTTCCATTTACCCGTGTACTTGAAATCTGTAGGTGAGATGCGTTGCTCAGGGGCTGCTGGGCTCAGCAGTGTCCCCCCAGCACTGAGCAGCACCACACGCTGCTGCAGGAAAAGCCCAGAGCCCTTCAGAAGGCAGAACAGGTCAGACAGACCCAATAAAGCCCTAAGGAACCCAGGTTGACCCCACAGATGACCCTGCTTTGAGCAGGACATTGGACTACAGACCTCCTGAGGTCACTTCCAGCCTCAGTTATCATCTGATCCTCCAAACAGTCCGGCATTACCTTTTCCATTTGGGACTAATTTTGTTTCCTGATAACTTTCTTGAAACAAGAGCCACAAGAGTTAATAGTTATATCCATCAACGCTACTATCATAACCTTCTAGCCTTGTAACACCCTCACCTCTTTTTGTAACACCTCACCTCACCTGCCACTTTTAGGCTCACAGGCATCTATTGACTTGAGTTCCCTGATTTAACTGAAAAAATCCAGGAGAAAGTATCCTTTTTTGTCAGTTCTGTTTGTTTCCTTGGTACTTCACTGGTCTTCTGTTGAGGCAAGGAGGACAGGAACTCCAAATCCACTCTCTTTAGATCATTCAGTATTGTATTAAATGATACGTATCACACCCTCTGGTGTCTGCTCTATGAGTCCTAGTCTTTTCTGCTTTCCTAGGAGAATCTTTCCCGGCCCCTAACCATCTCCATCAGCATTCCCTGATCCTCACTGGCAAGGGCTCTAACTGCACTGCTCAAGTCACAGAAGGCAAAACCAGATGCTCTGAGAATGGAGAACTGCCCACAGAAGGAGAAGATCAAGTTTGAGATCACCTGAAGAACCTGAAGGTGCTGAAGTTCATGAGACCTGATGAAACCTGATCCACAGGTCCTGAAGGAGCTGGCGGACCAAGTTGCTAAGGCACTTTCCATCATATTTGAGAAATCATGGCAATCTGGTGAAATTCCTACAGATTGGAAAAAGGGGACACATAACCCTGGTATTCAAAAAAGGGAAAAAAGAGGAACCAGGAAACTATAGGCCAGTCAGTCTCACCTCTGTGCCTGGCAAGATCATGGAGCAGAT
>VZRU01008399.1:0-49213 GCA_013398155.1 Pedionomus torquatus
GAGAGAGACGGGGCCGGTGTCGAGGCGCCGCTCAGCGGGGAAAACGCCTTCCTGCGGAGCAAAGCCCGGCTCTGGCAGCGAAACGCCGTGCCGGGAACAAAACCTGGCTCTGGAGGAAGGCCTGGCTCAGGGGGAAAAAGCCCGACTCTAGGGGGTAAAGCCCCGCTCTGGGAGCAAGGCCCGGCTCTGGGGGCAAAGCCGGCTCTGGGGGCAAAGCCGGCTCTGGGGGCAAAGCCGGCTCTGGGGGCAAAGCCGGCTCTGGGGGCAAAGCCGGCTCTGGGGGCAAAGCCGGCTCTGGGGGCAAAGCCCAGCTCTGGGAGAAAAACCCGGCTCTGGGAGCAAGGCCCAGTTCTGGAGGTAAAGCCTGGCTCTGGGGGCAAGGACCGACTCAGTGGGCAAAGCCCAGCTCTGGGAGAAAAACCCGGCTCTGGGAGCAAGGCCCAGTTCTGGAGGTAAAGCCCGGCTCTGGGGGCAAAGCCCAGCTCTGGGGGCAAAGCCCAGCTCTGGGGGCAAAGCCGGCTCTGGGGGCAAAACATTGCTATGGGAGTAGGCCTGACTGAGGGGATAGAGCCCAGCTCTGGGAGCAAGGACCGACTCAGTGGGCAAAGCCCAACTCTGGGAGAAAAACCCGTCTCTGGAAGCAAGGCCCAGTTCTGGAGGTAAAGCCTGGCTCAGTGGGCAATTCCAGTCTCTGTGGGCAAAACGTTGCTATGGGAGTAGGCCTGACTCAGGGGCAAAGCCCGGCTCTGGGGGCAAAACACCGCTATGGGAGCAAGGTCTGACTCTGGAGGTAACGCCTGGCTTATGGGGCAAATCTCAACTCAGGAAGAAAAACCAAGCTCAAGAAGGAAAACCTGTCTGAGGGAGCAAAGCCCAGCTCAGGAGCACAGCTTGCCTCAGGGACCACCTAGCATCCCACTCACCAAACCCCCTTCCATGACATCCCTGTCCTCCTCTCACAGTGCGGGGCTGTACCAGCTGAGGCTGAGCCTGATTTTCTATCTCTGCGCCATGGGAACTCTGTTCCCCAGGAGGTATTTATTCAGTTTGTGATCTATCGGCTGCTGTTACTGTACTGTGGCTGGGCTTAAGTTAGTATAAAGTGTCAAATGCCATTTTAGAACGCCGCTTTTAAGTTGAGGAAGCTAAGAAATGCCTCCTGTTTTCAGCCTTTGTCACAACTTATAAAGTCTTTGCACAACAGAAAAGCATCCCACCTCCCTGGCTTACTGCACGGCAGACGCGCCCGCAGCCAGTGCGTCCCTGTGCCCAATTCTCCTCTGCCTTGTTTTGCACCATATATGGGCTGGATCCAGAGAGGTCCTTTCATTGACTCTGCTGGAACTGGCTCTGCACGAGCTGCTCAGCAAGGAGGCAGTGAAGCATCACACCCTGTATTATCTACCAAATTAGACAAAAAGTCAAGGAGTGACTCATTTCAACCTTTTTCATCTCCCCAGGCGTTTTTCTTTCCCTCTCTCTCTCAGACACACACACACACACACATTTAAATTTCACTCAGTGCTGCAGCGCTGGGAGTTTTGCAGAGATTTGCTGCTTCTTGTCAGGCAGCGCAGCTCCCACCTCTGCATTTACTCCTCAGGACCATTTCTCACCAAAACGCACACAAGGAAAGGACTGGAATTTTTCACAAGCCCTACAAAGCTGGGTTCAGGGCATAGATGGACTGCATAAACGTGCTCTGCACCCCTTTTTCTGCTTTGTTCCCCACCAAAAGCCTTTCACCTCAGCACCACATCTCCCTGCTGGCAGCCAGGCCAAATTTTTGGCTACTACTCTGCACTGCTGAGTAAGTTTCCTTCTAATCTCAATAAAGCCTCAGGGATTTAAGACCAACCAACACAGATAAATCATTGGCTTGGGCCTAAAAGTCAGCCAATTTAGCCTTGGCAGATTTGCTCCCTCAGAGGTCACTGAGAAGCTGAGATTTACTAAAGACACTTGCTTTTTCTTGGCTTTGTGGTCAAAATCAAGTCCCTCAGTGACACTCTAACACCTGCTGATCTTTTATGAGGGGAACCACTATGCTTCTGGGAAGAGGTGAGTTCCTGTGGTTTACGAGGCTTTTTCTCCCTCTGATGTCACTGTTATCCTAAAAACCCCAAGTAAAGCGCGCACTGACAAGCAGCGTACTGCACAGAGCCACGCTGCGGCATTGGCAGGAGCAGGGCAGCTGGTTTAAACGAGCTTACTGGGGTTGTCTGTGGATGTCCTGCCAGATGTCAAGCCAGCTGTTGGCTGTCTTTTCTTACTGACAATTTGACTAATTTTTTGCTGCAACTGTATCCATAATTTTTTATTATTTCATTGCTGAAAACACAGTAGATACTGAACCTTTGCTTTTATCCAGGGGGTTGGAACTCCGTGATCTTTGAGGTCCCTTCCAACTCTAAACATTCTATGATTCTATGATCTCTCCTGAAAAAAAAAGAAAAGAATCCATAAACCTCTCTTGAGATGTTGGGTAGGTTTCCAGGCTGCAGGATCTACTTCTCCATCAAAGTTGATTGTGCTGATGTCTGCTAAACAGCCTGTAGTCAACTCCTAGGCCTGGACCTGCAATTGGGCAAGGAATTTGTGATCTAGGACAGGGAATGCCCGAAATGGGCAAAGTTTGGGCAGCCATTTCTCAAACAGATTTTGCAGTTTTGTTAATTGGGTACCAACACTCTATATCCCATTGAGAATCCCCTGGCCAATGCAAGTATGTGTAGACCTGAAATGCAAATGAGTTGTCGGAGTCCCTGAAGACTTTAATAAATTAATTTGCACTTGCAGAAAGAAGGAAAGAAACCTGGTGTGCTCACCCCAAGGCTTTTGTTGCCGCAGTTGTTTCTCTTTCTTGGTGGGAAGAAGTGTGGTGGAGCCACAAATTTGTGCTGTCACTGTCATTGCAGGTGGTTGCAGGAGAGCCTGACAGAAGAGAAAGAGGATCAGCAGACCTTCAGCACAACGGAGACAAGCTATGTCTTGGAGCATCCCTCTTCCCAAGGTAAATCCCCGCTGCCAGGGGCCTCATCCTGCCTCTGGGAATTAGGCTGTAAGGCACAGGCAATGGGAGCAAAGATCTGAGGCAGGGGGAATTTACGATTTTCATTGCCACTTCAGTGATAGCAGAGGTAAATTGGGTCTCTGTGGTCTCTTCAGCGCCAGGGAAGGTCTTGTGCTTTTGAGAGGCTTGTTGTCAGCATCTTACAAACTACAAAGTGTCACCCTGGTAACTCTTAATCCTGCTTCAGCACAGATTGTTCTGCATGCTCTCTCATCTGCGGAGTTTGAAGGATGAAGCTGTCACTGGGGAAATGTTCTGATTCCAACATTCTTGAGATAGATTGACACAAAGAAAACATAGTTTATTAAAATGGTGCAAGACTTTGTGATTCCTATTTATATGGGAGTTTCAAAGCACATTTGTTTACAGACAGTGCCGGCAATTAGATCAGTGTAGGAATATTCCCCCATGGTGGATGGGGAAGGAGAAAGGCACTATTTCCCACCCTCACCTTTTGGCTTTCATGGCTACCCTGCATTTATAATAGAGATAATAAAGCAAACACCAGCCATTTACTATTTTAATGAATATCAGAGACTTCCCCAATTCTGGGGAAAGCTGGACTTCAGCTCTCTGTCTCCTCTTTTCTGGGCTCCACAAAGCTTGGAAACCCTCCAAAAAAAATGGCTACAGTGTAAGGAGGGGAGGGGGTGTTACTCCAGGGACTGGAACCAACAATCCTTTCCCTGCTTCCAGACCATGGGGGATGCTTTGCTGCTCCCACAGTCCCTGCAGTGTCTCCACTGTCCTCACTGACTTCAGCAGAAGTTGCCGCGTATGGATTTCTTCTGCAAAAGGTTTGTAGGAACATCAATTTCCTATATGCTATCCTGCCATATTTGCACCCCTTTGGATAATCTTTTGCAGATACATGACCTGAAAGCAAGAGTCTATCTGCAGAGGAATTTTGCTGTCTCTACATGCCACTGCCCCAGAGAGTAAGCACCGTCCTTCTGTGACCTTTGGGCGTTAGAAGGATGAGCAGTAACCTGGCTGTCTTTTCAAAAGGCCTTTGAAAACAGGAGCCTTACTTGACTTGATACAGAAGTGCCTTTTTTTAGAAACCCCCTCAGAAATATTTTTTTCAAAGAAGCCTCAGATTCTGATTAAAGTATTTTTGTTGCCTCTATCGAGGCAAGAAGAGTTTTATTCTTTCCTGTGAACGGTTTAACCGCCCTCTGCAGTTTTTTTGAAGAGCACTTGCAGAAGCGGTGTCCACCTCTAGATGGTGTGTTTTACTCAGAAGAACTTTATGTCTGGGTCTTTACATAACTTTTGCTCGCTTGTCTGAGGTTGCAAATACTCTCCAACCACACCACACAGATTTCAGTAGTTCCTTGTCTTCTTAACATGAGAGTCTGGCTGCAGTATAAAGCAAAAATTATTAAAAAATGTTACTTAGGTGCTTCAAACAGGTGTATTTTACAGCCCATTTGGTTGGATGCGAGGTATCTACTATAACATATCTACTGTGTAACTGATAGCATTGCAGGTCTTCTGGGTTCATTCCTGCTAACTAAATAAAAACAGAATTTCATTTTTTCTAGTATAAAGCCTCTGCTCTTGTACTTGAATGTAAAGAAGGAGGGAAGGAACAAAGATGGACAACACCATAAGGTTAAAATGGTGGTTGTGTTTCAATAACTAACTGTATCCACAGTATTTATACTCCTTTTCTCTGGACAGCATCAGATGTAGCTCTGAAGCTTGGGATGGGGGGTGGGAGCAATTATTTTAGCAAGTATGTACCATCCCCACGAACTTTTGAAGCAGGCAGCATGGGCAGATGTTTCCTGACTGTTTTAGGATGGTTTCTGTGGAACTTGCTGCCCATAAAGCTAAAAAATCTTATCAAATACTGACTAATTAAGATTTAAAACATTTCTGTGAGGCAGATAAGTGACCCTGACAGGGTCTCCATATCTTAGGTCCCTTTCAGGACATCACAGCTGCTCTAAATACAGCAGTTCTGGACATACAATAAAGATGACTGCCTATCAGATCTGTGTCATGGAGGATGGTCACAATTCCCTGCAATCCAAATTTCCATCTTAACAGGCACGAGTTTTACCCTGATGGTAGGAGGACAGCAGGTAGAGATTTGCTTTGCTGTGCGGTGTGTAATAACCAGGGAGTTACACATTACGTGTGTGTAGGGCAGTGCTAGGCTTGTGCTGTAGACCTTGTAGAATTGCTCTGTGGAAGTGTCTTGGAAGAATCAAAATCTGATCAATCATTGGACTTGCGATTCTGTTTTTTACCAGTTTTTTGATAGTCTGGAGGAAAAGTCTATAGAAATATGTCTGAGAAGAAGGAGCATCACAGCTTATGTTATTCTATTTTAATTCTGTAATATTTAATACTCTAATACCCTTCAATACCCAGGAGTGTAAGTAAGTGATATGCCCTGGTTAACCAGAGAGCCAAGATACTGTTAGTGACTTTCTTGAAATAGAGAGTGGTTTCCTTCTGAATGTCAGCATTTCCCTGCTTGAAGGAACAACGTGAGATAATTTAACCCCTCAGTTTTGCTCATTTTAGAAAAGCAACAAGAGGACATAGAGAATATCACTAGTTTGGGACCAGGGAGAAGGGCCGTTTGTTTTGCCGCTTTGTGTTTTGTGGTTGTTTTTGTGGTTTTTTTAAAAGAAATTGAAAGAACATGTAGCTGTCTTCATGGTTCTTGGCATAGGAATGGTACAGTTAAATTAACTAGAAGCAGAAAAGACACCAACCTGCTTGTAGTGTCCAACTGAAACGTACAGAGTAATCAAATAGAATAAAAGATAAAAAAGAAATTAGATCAAAAAATCTGCTGCACTTTCATAAGCTAAAATGTTCTTCATAACACAGGTAAGGAAATTGCTTATGCCGACTTCAATGGGTCCAAGATTTTCTCCATGATTTCTAACCTGAGATTACTGCTTTTAGAAGTTTTAAAAAAGGCCTTCAAATAAAAGGAATCAACTTTTCCTAGTGCATTATGAGTAATATCTACTGCTTTTATTTTACATCTCGGCAATAGAACTTTCTTGTAAATAAGGGTTATTTCCACTAAAAGGCTATTATGACGTTATCTTTGATGCTGAGGCTACAGTCTCAGTTCCCAAGTGTGAAAGAACACTTTAGGATATAAACAGCTTTGTTATGTCTGCATAAATAGCCTGTTTTCTCCAGGAGAGTCTAGGGAGGAGCGAGGGCGCAACCTGGGCTGCTTCGCTGCAGCATGCGACATTCCACGCTCTGCCGGCCAGTCCCTGACAAAAGGCCACCAGACAGGAATTAGGCTTTCATGTGGTTATCACAGGGTGTTGCTAGAGGGTTTCATTTAGCTTTTTGCCAGGAGATTTTTCCTCCCACTTGCTGAGAGGCCCATAAATGCCATCAGAAGTATCTCTCCCGCCGAGCCCCTCTGTGTTTTTGCTTGATGTGACCGGTGCTGAGCAGCCACGTGGTTATTGCTGGGTCCTGATTTAATGGCATGTTCTCCTTCCCCCTCATCCCTTTTGGCCTCCCTCCCCTTCTGGGTCTGCAAGTCTGTTTTCAGAGTCCTACCTTTTTTTTTTTTTCTGCCTGCAACTCTGTTTTCAGCTTGGCTGCTCCTTTTTCAGCCATTTTTCATCCTCTCACCTCTTTTCAGCCTCTGACCCCTTTTTAGCCTCCTACCCTTTTTTGGCCTCTTACACTTTTTTGGCCTCTAACCCTCTCCTGCCCTCCCACCCGTGTTTGGCTGCCCCTGTTTGGGGTTCCATGAAGGGCAGCACCGCAGCTGGGCTATTTTAGATTCTGGAAAACACACCTTAGAGGCTGTTGATCACATATTTTAACAGCAGGTTGTTTGCAAGGAAACTGCTGGGAGTGTTTGCACTTGGAATTTAATCAGGCCCAAAATATTCAGAGAAGCCTCAGCAACAGCGTTCCTCTTCTCCTCGTCTGTCAGCCAGGCGTCTATGCAGGCGAACGTGGGGAGAAGTGGTAGATCTGCTCACACAGACACATCGCCTCTGATATTAGCATTATCATCTTGCTTTCCTGTGTCCCCACAATCTTTTTGGCCATGGCTTAGCATCAGCTACAATTGTTACCTAAAAAAAAAAGATAAAAATAAAGATAAGAAAATAAAAAGCCCTTGTGCTCTTGAGAGAGGGTGCTACCTCCAGTGTTGGTGGTCCTACCTCACCTGGAGTGGTGGCACAGGGCAACGAGAGCCCGACAACAGCAGCTTGCAGGGGCCAGGCTGGTCTCTCCTCTCCTCTTAGCCTTGGTATCTTGTGATAAACCTTCAAAATGGATGTTTTCAGCTCACACATTGATGCAATATATTCTCCCCCAAGTTCTCTACACTCCATTGAACCCTTCACATTGTTCTGGCTGTTTTCACACAGAAAACATGTTTTAAGTTTCTTCATGCACAAGGAAATGTATTTTCCAAGTCACGCCATTATTGTCAGCTTTCTGAAAAGCAGTGGTGGGACAGACCTTCTCAGACCTACCCCAGAGTTATCTCAGACTTGTATAAAGTTCAAGCAATTAGATTTGCAGGACAAATCTTAATGTTTCTCCTCCCATGCCCTTACCTATTTTGACAGTCAGTTGAGGGAGGTGAGTTTAATTTGTTACTCCAGCAACACTGACCATTAACCTTGGGTCCTCATTTAGGACAATATTTAATCGCAAGCTTAAAAAGCCTTGAAAGGAGTCGTTTATATAAATGATAATCTGAGCCATTTGTCCTGCTAGAGGCCTTGAGAGTTAACAACAGGAACATCTGCATGACATTAATTGTGGCAATCAATTCCAAAATACAAATAACTCAATAATTTATAAAAGACCCCCACCATTAAATTGTACTGTGCTATTTTTATTGATCTCAGTGCTTATTATGTGTGTTCCATTCATAATCTATCTGGTCTTTTAATTTACTTACTGGTGCTCATCAGATTTAGCTCTGGTTTCGTACTGGAAAACCCATGAAGCAGGCTGATCTACCATTTTAATTATTGTCCCAATTCACTGGAATGAAACAAATTTGAATTAGGAACTAACATTTAGCCACATCAGATGAATTAATACATGTGATTATATGATTTTTTCCAGGTTTCAGAGTCCCAATCCAAATTTCAGGTTTTGTTCTGGAGCCATTTTCTCTCATGTTAAGTCTGTTTCGGAGAGAAAAGTCACCTTACCTCACCTTTGTCAGCACCTCTGAAGCAACACTGGACCATGATTACATTAAGAACCAAAATTATGACCACCCAGTTTCTGCTCTGGGATCTTTTATAACACCAGAGCTCTCAACACACCTCTTCCCCAGAGCCCAGCCTTAGCTTTGCAAGGGAAGGCTGAAGTGTTGTGGTCAAAGGGTGCAGAACTGGAAACCCCAAAACTCAGCCCTGCTCGCAGCAGACGTGAGGGCAAGCAGGGCAGGACAGACCACTGGAAAGGGAAGAGGCGTGCAGATACTGTGATTTTTGGGTGTTGATGCAATTGCTCCTACAGCCTGAGGGCATCTGCATCCTTAGTCATGCAGCAAAAGTGACTTGGGCAGGGAATGCGGTTCCTGTATTTCCCTGTGTTAGGGTTCCTGTCAGGTTTTCCTTGCTAGACAATGTCAAAACGAGACAGGCGTGGGGAGAAAGTCCTCGAAGAAGCGTGTGAGGTGGTGCCAGAGGTTTCGCAGGTGACACTGCTGTTATTTCTGAGCGAGCGCGGAGGTGGTGTGGGGAAGGGCGTTGTGTTGTGCTGTCTCGGATGAGTTGAGAAAACAAGGTCATTAAGGATGCCGGGTGGCTTCGTGCTAGAGCAGAGCTGTGTGTTGTGCGGCACACGGATGGTTTTAAAGCTCAGCTGCAGGCACAGCTCCTCAGCCTCGCCTGGACTTTCTTGTTCTTACAAATTAAGAAGCTTCACACGAACCATCATTTCTCAGAGGAGTCAGATCAGGCACTTGCTCAGGAGGATTCAGTGATTTGGTTCTTTAGACATCTTTGACCAGAATAGCGAGAGTTGTACAAACACATTCCTCAGCAGAAAGGTCTTTTCTCAGCCAGACTTCCTGGTGCCCTCCCTGGTTTCCACCTCCCCCCAGGCAAGCGCTGTGTTCCCACTCCCTTGGCATTTGGGAGGGGTGGGCTGATCCCCGCTGCTGTGAGCAGAGAGGGCTGCGCTTCAGTCCCCATGGAAACAATTTGGAGAGTTTTTGAGCTTGTGTAGCATTGCTGTGCTGTGTTTCGCCTTGCTTTTCACTTCCATCAGGAGGGCTGCAGAGCTTTAATGCATTAATGTTTGAAAAGCACTTCGAGGTCCTTGAAGAAGGTGCTACAGAGGAGCAAAGTGTTATTACCTCAGATTAACTGTTTCTGTTTTGCCCTGAAGTCACAGCTCTGAGTGTTCTCTGTTCTTGGTGGAAGCCAGAGTAAGGGAGAGAGGTCTTCTTGTAACGATGACCTCCTGGAGAGCTCTTCTGCCATCACGTCCCTGCTGCAGAAAGTCACCTTGACACCAACAGGAAGTCTGGGCGAAACTTCTATGGCTCCAGTCAGACAGGGAATACATTCTGGAAAGCTCAATAGGCTCATCTACGTGGGCAAAATGGAGGGAATTCATAAGAAGAAATGGCACCGCACGGTTCATGTGCTCTGGTGCGTATCTAGACACAGCAGCCAGCAGGACAGACCAGGCAAGAGCTCACAGCACTCTGCACAGCAGGGGGAACTGGGGGAACAGGGGGAACAGGGGGAACCACTGCCTCAGATGTGAGGGTCATCCCCAAAAAGCTGTTAGAAGGCCCCATTTACTGCTATTAAAATATCCATCCACTTCAAGGGTATATATCCACTTGATCCAGCTGCAATTAGGAGGCCTGTTTCTGCTCCTGACTTCAGTGGTGTGAAGGCAGAGCTCTCTGGTAAAGCTTGGAGCAGATTGCACCCGGATGCTATGGCGAGGCAATACCGCATACTTGTCTGCAGTTCAGGAATGTGACACACTAAGGCCTAAGGGATTTTACATTTCTATTCCCTACCAAGTGTCTCACCACCTTTCAGGTATCTGCTGCTCTCCAGCTGCACCTAAACTCTTGCTGAATGCATTTGCCCTTGGGAATCACTGCACAGCTCCATGTACTTCTGCATCTATGGATTGGGCTCCAGTTTCCCCATTCCTCACTCGTCTCTCTGGTCTCCTGTGTGGGAGACCCCACAGGACTGATCTCCAGCTCCTACACACATAGGCCTTCCCAGCTCTGGAGGAGGAGTCTGCAGATGCGGACTAGCTTTCCTGAGGAGCCTACCAATGGTTATTTTTCCTTCCCTTCTTCAATTCTGGGGACTTTTTGGGGTGGTCTTTTTTTTTTTTTTTAATTATGTTTTTCTTTTCAATTAATCATGTTTTCTCAGGAAGTTACAGATAATAAACACGAGGTAAATCTCACTGCCTGCCTTGTTATAGATACAGTGAACTGGTACCACATTGTCCCACTTCTGCTCTGCTCTTAGTTCTAGCAACAATTACAAAAGCCAGTCTTAAACAGAGAACAGAGAACACTCAGAGCTGTGACTTCAGTATTTAAAACAAATCTTTTTCCATACACGCTTTCTCCAGTCCGACATGATCCAATGAAAGCTAATCCTACCAAAAACTGAAGGGATTGATTTCCATCTCGGTCAGGTCCTTGCCTGCAAAGGACCCCAAACCCTGGGGAAGGGCGAGGTGACGAGAGACAAGATGGGGTGAGTTCAGCCAGGAGGGGCCCCTTCTGTCACAGCAGCCTTAGGTCAGCTGAGCCACCCATGAGTACACTCTCACTTCATCCTCCTCCTTCCTGGAGAAGCTCCATCCCCTTCCAGCCCTCTCTGCTCTTGGCCCTCTTCTCCGTGGGCTGCACCCTCTGTTCCAGGCTTCCCTTCCCCCTTCTGCACATCCTCTCGCTGCCATGTCTGTAATTCATTAATGCTTCAGAGATACCAGTGAATGGAAAAAAAAACTAACCAAACATCAGGTTGTGCTGCTCTGGACATTTTCTATAGTGACTCACAAGTCTGACCAGATAACTCCCCTTCCCTCTCACTTAGTCACTCTCTCCCTCCCAGATAGGCTCGTCTGACTCCTCACTTCACTCCCAGCTTATTATTACTCTGTTTTCTTTGCCGTTCCTTTTCCAGTCCCTGCTGTACAGCGGAGCTTTGGGATGTGCAGTTCTCCCTCTCTGACCTGTCGCACACAATGAAGAGCAATGGAAAACACTGACTGCAGCAACTTTGCCTATGGAGAAACCATAAAGCAGAACTGCACTCTCGCCCCCCGCTTTCTCCGCTTGGGCTACGCACAAATTACTTTGTCATTGTGGTGAAACAAATAAGGCTTCATTATCATTACCATCCTGATGGGAGTAAACAAGTTTATTTACACTTGAGCACTGCTGAAGAATAAAGTCATAGAGAAAAGTTCAGGGTAGGTGGCCTGTCTTTGTCATTAGGGACAGCTTTTACAAAATCACTGCCCTGCTCGGACAGACAGGCTGCTATTCAGGCAGGCCCGGGTTAATGAAAGTACGGTGTGTGCTTGTTAAAAGGAGGACTACAACACTTGTAATCATGGGTGGTCACATTTTTATTTAATGATACGTATCTTTCCTTTCTCCAGCATTTGCTCTTAACCCTTTGCCTTCCTTTCACCAGTCCTTATGCAATGACTAACTACGACTCCCCAAGTAAAATCTGGTACCAGGTCCACAACGAGCTAAACCCACTTAACAAGTGACTTTTATTTTTCAATAACCTTTTTGTTAAGAGCCCTGAGATTTCAACAAAGCAAAAAGACCTCAGAGCACGAAGGGCCCCCACATGTATAATCACTGGAGCTAAAATAATAATAAAAAGACAACTGCAAACAAACTTATGGGAAGAAAGGGCTGCAAAACAGAACTGCTTCCTCTCTTTCAAGGTCTTCATGTGGCCCCAGTGATAAATCTGTTGGGACAAGGATACTTCAAAGCCAGAGGTCAAACTCTGCTCTCACTTGTGCGAGTCTTACAGCCTGTGTCGATGGAATTACACCTGGGCAGGAGGCTCAGACCTGCTGTTCTGGCTCTCACAAATGCAATGGAAGCCAAAGCCAGCCATGACATGGAAAAACTTCTGTTTATCTATGGCATGACCTGACCTTGCTGAAGTTCTGGATGCAATCATGCTACACTAAAAAACCTCGCAACAGCTCCCAGCTTTCCTGCTATTTCTTAAGACTGACCACTCTGAAGTGCTCACGCCTGGACAGTGAGGAATTTTTTTGCCATCTGTTCGGTATATTAAAGAGGAAGGATGTGCACACAAAAAAATCCTGCCACACAAAGGCAGGATTCACCACTGCTCACCCAATATCTTCACCTGCCTGTTGCAAGTTGCTGCTTCTTTCTGTGGTCATGTACGGAAAGTTTCTCTGCCTGTCTACCAGGACCCCTCGCTGCCCACAGTCATTTTTGAACATCACGATCAGTTTTGACAGAGGAGCAGAGATGTGAAGACACTAAACTTCTCAAAGTTTTAGAAAATCCACTGCTGTATGAAAAGCTGATACTCCAGTAGATGTGAATTATGACCTGACACTCAGGCATCTTATGCACAAACGTTTTCCAATGGTACTTAGGAATGTGAAAATCTAAATTACAAGCAGTTTGAGGAATGGGGAAGATTCCCTCCTCAGTTAGACTTGCATCTGCTGGTCACCCCCATGCGTTCTGGACAGGGAGAGCAAAATGCTTAAGGCAAAGCTTTGTGCAAAGATGCTGCTTAGCTGCAACCCTTCTCTTTGGTTTCCTTACCAGGTCAGGGAAGATCTCACCGTGGCACCTGGCTTGCTGCGACCTCATGCTGCCCTCACCCAGAAGGGGCCAAACCTTGTCTGTCCCCACATCCCCATCCGAGGCCTGGGGCAGCACTCAATCAGGAAGGGCTGCTGCTGATACAGAGGGAGAAAGAGCAACATGAACATGTCACTGCCTGCCCTGGTGCTCCCAGTGCTCTCTGGCCCTATTTTAACCCCCATTTCAAGGTATATTTATTATTCTGGAGGAAACAGCCTGTTGGCCCTGTGAGTTATGGTAAGAGGGTGAATGATGGACTTTCAAAATCAGGGCAACCTGAGCCTCGGTGGATTTCAGGTTCAGCAAGGAAAACTCAGGTAGCTAAATATATTCTTTGGTGCTATTGTCTAAATGTGTGAGAATTAACTCTAGCAAAGCTCCTGTAGCTCCTGGGGGAAGGCTGCACAGGATCCAAGCCAAGAGACCACCAGAGTCTGCTGGGGAAATTGGCAATAGCTGCAGGCCTAGCCATCTTCTGAGAGAAGTGACCAAAAAACCTCCTTCCCTTATGCTGCACAACGTAACAGATGGAAACGATTTTTATGTTTTTCTTCAAAGCTAAAGACATTCTAAGTAGTGCAGAAACACTGGCAGTGATTAGCATCACTGAGATAGTGCCTTTGGCCCTGGAGCTCCTGGCTGCCCTCACACTCCTCCTGGCTGAGCATGGGGGTGCCAAGGAAAAGAAGAAAATGTGCCCAGGGTGGCTGCACTCCACACACACCTCATCTCCAATTTGCACAGACAAACATGGGGTGTGAAGGCAGGCATGTTAGTCAGAGGGAAAGTCTGCATAAATAAAGAGAGCAGGGGGGATGCATCACAGCAGGAGGGCAAAGGAAACCATTGCTGAAGCTGCAGGTGACAAACAGGGCAGTGTTGCCCGTAAAGTAGAGGATATAGATATATTTATTAAATAAATATGCTAAAATAATAGTCAATGCTGAAACAATATGCATAACTAATGCTAGTTGCTTGAAAATCATTACCCTCTCCGAATGCTTTACACCTATTAGCAGACAACCCGTGGAGCCCTGCTGCTCTCCCCTGCAGGAGGCAAACTGAGATGCAGAGGGTGAAGGATCCCATTTCCAGATGATCTCCCTGAATTTCAGGGCCCCATATGAGCCTCTCTAAACTAAAGGGAATGCTCTGAAAAAAAAAAAAAAAAAAAAAGGAGATGTGAGTGAGGGGTTCTTAATGCAGACTGATAGAAACTGTGTCTCTGCATACCCAGCAGGGATTAATTCAGGTGAAGAAAATTCAAAGTGAATACGTGAACCTCTCACCTTATTTACTGCTCCATGCTCAGAGGCAGAAACAAACCCAAGCAGGCAACCAAGAGCAGCCAAGGCCTCCCTTGAGCTCTGCAGTTACTAAAGCTATCTCTGATTGTCTTCCTTCACCTTTTCCTCTTTCTTTTCTGTCCTTTTTCCCATCGTTCGCAGAAGGCAGAGGAGTCACTGGTCGTGGGAGGGTTAATGAGTGAAGGCTTGCACCTTGCTACAGCGAGGCAAAAACTTATGAGTCTTCATGTTGTCACAAAGGTGTTGCTGAGCTTACGCTGCATGAAATATCCCAGAACTCCTGCAAACTGTGGGATTTAAATTCGCAGGCTATAATTACAGAGTCTCCAGCACCCTCCCACACTTTGCAATGCCTCCACAAGCGAGAGCAGCAAAAAACACCTGTCCCGGGCTCCTGTGGGCTTGTAGGTCCTTGCCTGCAGTCAGGCAGGGCTGGTTCCCTGGCAGGCAGCCGGGCTGACCGCTCCCAGCACAGCCTCCTGCCTGGCAAGGGTGGTGGGGTGGGAGACTGAATTTTCCCCTGTGCACTTTGGAAACAGCCCCCAAGCAGAGGCAGAGCGGTCATGTTTGCAAACAGGTGCCCACAGCCAGGTTAATTTGATGCCATTTTATAAGGCAACTTGATGGCTGGCTTAAATGCAAGGCTGGGAGGACTTGGAGAAGCACTGGCATGAAAACGGCTTCCCTGGGATTGCTTCTGCTGAATCGAGCCTAGGGACCGTGGCAGCTGTGAACCCCCAGCCACGATCTTGAGAATTGTTGGGGCTCCCCCAGATCGGTACTTTGCAGGAAGCGGGATAGATGTGGTACTATCCTGCTTCCAAGGATGGGGGCCAGGCCTTGATTGCCACTGTGTAAATCGGTGCAAGTAAAAGGGGCAGTTTCACTGGTGGAGTGAGGGACTTAATATACTTAAACTTCTATAAAAGCCCAGTTATCAGAATTGCAGTCCCAGGTGCTTTGAACCTGTGTTAGTCCAGGACTACTTAAGATGAAGCCCACTTCTATATGCACAGGAGCATCCCCTTTGCCTCTGGCAGGGATTTGCAGGGCAAGCAATGTCCCAGAGGCTTTGGGGACAGAGCAGAGAGTCCCTCTGAGCATCACTAGAGCCAGGATGTCTCTGATTCTCAGAGGCCTCTACCATGTCTGGGAGCAGGTTCCCTCCACGGCATATGGCAGGGTCTCCTCCGGCGTGTTGTTGTGAAGCCGTTTGCGAGCTGATGTCATGGCAGGCTCTGCCTGGGCTGGCACGGGCAGGTTTCTGCACAAAAGTGGTTCTGTCTGCCTCCAAGGCACTTTTTGGAGAGCCCTTCCGTGGCATTCTCCCCTCCCTTCCCCCACAGCCAAGCAGCAAGGTGAGGAGGAGAGTTTCCTTCCTCCTCCTGCTCTTCAAGTTGTGGCAGTGCTATGTCAGAGCCAGCAGAGCTGGCTGGTGGAAGAGAAACTCCCCAGGACCTCACTGGGCAGCATCTGGATCACCTGGGGGAAGGGAGAGCCCACGGCCCACACCCAGGGCCACCTTGGGAATACAGCTACAACACTTATCCAATGAATGCCATGTGCCAAATGGGGTCAAAGTAGAGGCTGGAGCTGTCAGGGGTATCCACAGCCACCAGCCAACATGCAGCAGCACTGGGAGATGGTGGTGCTTTGGGTTGTGTGGGGACAGTAACACCGACATTGTGATCCATGTAGTGGATCCAATGCTGAGAAGTCCCTTCAGCTCCTTCTGTCTCTATCCTTATATGCTTAATCTTTTTATTGGTTCTGTGCTGATGTTTATCTCACCCCATGGTGATATGGGAGGGTATTTCTCATCATAAAGAGTTTGAGCGTTAATATTGGGTCCTCGTGTTCATAGCAGAAGGTGCATTTAGTGCAGCCTTGCAGTGACGTCTGTCTCTTAACACGTACATTTGCCTTCTCCCTTCCTGCAGCCCATCCCACCGGGCACCCACTCCTGTAGCAAGCCTGTTTGCTCCTCAACCTTCAGCCTGTCTCCTCCCATCAGCTCTCCTACCTGTTGGCTGCTTTAACAATGAGTCCTGGAGCTGCGGAAAGGACCTTGCGCAACCCCTCCAGCACTGATCTGCAAAAACATCCTCTGCATCCTGGAGAAGAGGTAACTTTAATCTACCTTAGGGGGGCAAGGGCCCTCTGTGGCCTCCCCTCTAGGATCTCCCAGTGGGACATTGGTGTGGCCAATTGTAACCCCCAGGCAGCTCTTGCTCATTCTGTGCTGGTGTGACCCAGACATCATGTGGGCAAATTAACAGACCCACCCCAATGATTTCAGGGACGTCTCTTATGTCAACTTCACTAAGTTAGCTAAATGCTTTCCTGGGAACACAGCACCAGAGCTTTTCAGGTCAGAGGGATTCCCCTCTTGCCACTATGACCACAGAGCAGCAGCTCCAACCACTGCAAAACACTCATGCTGAGCTGGAGATACGATGGGTTTTTAGCTCCTAGGGGGAACTTTCTGCTCACCAGACACTAGAATAGCATGAATTGTTCCTTAGCTGTTCCAAGGGCTCTGGGAGGTTTTGCCAGCAGGAGCTCTGCATGGCCTGTACACTGCACAGAGGGGCTGTAGGGCTGCACAAGAGGGTGGCTCTGACCTCACTGCACTGCTCAGGGTCTTGTCTGAGCACCCTGTTGCTCAGCAGTGCTTTTCTGTGGAAATAGCATCTGAAACAGTGTGTGCTGGAGTGACGGGCAGCAGCCCTCCCATACCAGGGGTTGGACACACTCCCCTTTCAAGAACAGGTCATTCCCCCAGACTCCTGTCGGGATCAACATATTGTGGCTCCTCAAATGAACTATTTCAATGGTTATTTTGATGTTGCCCCAACAAAAAAAGGAAACAGAGGGATATGAAAGAGGCACAAATAGAGTTCAGTTTTCAGAAACCCTCCAATCATCTGACTGAGGAACAAAAAAATTTAAAGCAGGAGTCAAACCCATCCATTTTGCTCTGCATATCTCTCGAGACCGAGACAGTGTTTCTCAAACGGCTGCAAATCACTGTCACATCAACCAACGGCTTTCCCAGAGAGCAGCACGATGCGGCGTTGGGGGCAGTCGGAGCCCCGTGCAAGCCGAGGGCCACCCACCGAGCCTCTGCCTGCGTCACACTGGCTCCGGAGGGCTGAGTCCGGCCGTGGGTGTCCCAGCTGAGATCCTTCAGGGGCACCTCTGAGGTCCAAAGACCTGCAAGGCGCTCTCTGCAAGGCGCTGCTAGGGTCCCCTGCTCAGCCTTTGCAATCTCCCCTGCGTTCTGCAGGGTCACTCCTCGTTCCTGTTTGCTTTCTGGGACCTTATTCTGTAATCACAGAAACCTCTCGTAATCCTTCACTGCACACTCCGTTTGCCCCTCTGCATTGTTCCCCCAGCAGATATTTGTTTGAAGGGTTTCATTAAATTATTGCACCAACATCAGTTGGTACACAACTGTGAATTAATTTAGCCGGTTTGCATTTTGTGTGACCTAATATTCATTATATTCCAGTCAAGTGGATGTGTTTTCTATTTGACGGTTTGTTTCACGATAAGATACATGGTCCAAAGTACTATACTTAGAAATAGAGGCAATATTTACAGACACTCCACACAAATACTGCAATTACCTGATTAATTATAGCCCTTACATTTGGTTCTACAGATTACACTCTTATTCCTCCTTTCTCCCCCCAACTTTCCCCGTTGCCATATTTGTATATAGTAGATGGGAATAGTCTTTAGATCTATATAAACAAAGCGAACCTGGCTGGTTTTAAAGTCTAAACACTACATGGTGTCCCCTCTCTCCCCAGTGCTGTGCTCTCCTGCAGTGGTTTGTTATGGCTGGGATGCATGGAGCATTACCAGCGCTGCATTTTAATAACAATCTCAGTCCAGGAGATTGGAAATTGGAGTCTAAACATAGCCCTGAAGAAGGGAAGTCAAGAGGGACTTTGAAACAGTGTTAAACATGCAGGAGTGCTGTAACTGCGGTTCCCCTTAACCACGGAAAATAAGCAAGCTGCAGGCCGTGCTCTGGGGATTGACAGACAGACGGCTGTACAAGAGAACGTTACATTTGTACAGCACTTTTCATCCTGGGATCAAAAAGCACTTTAAAAACTCTGTGCAACTGAGCAAAATGCAGCCACTGAAGTCAGCTGCCCCTGAGGTGAGATGCAGTCGGAGGTTGTACCACTCCAGCACAGGTTATCAGCCGGTTGCCCTGCCCAGTTTTGAATTTTCTCTGTTAAATTTAAATTTAATTAGAGGGAAGGATTCAGGCATGAACATTTGGTTTCATTCTTGTCTGATACTCTATTTGGCCCTTCTTATCTCAGTGAAGTCATTCTCTTTACACCAGTTTAGGAGGACCTGCAGGTGGTTTTTGTTGCAGCACAAGAACTGCCTGAGATGTCCCCATTGGCTCTGGGTAGAGGGTGGCATTACCCCACCATAGTTCTTCACAGGCCAGCAGAGCAGCCTGGGCAGAGGTGACCCTCATGGCAGCATGAGTTTGACCCCAGTGGAGGAAGCCAAAGCAGAGCAGTAGGATGGAGGTCTGCTCTGAGCAGAAGGCCGTTGGTGCGGCATTTGGCACATCACTGCTGCAGCAAACCCCCATGTAGCTCAAGAGCTGTAACTGCTTTGATGCAGCAGTGTTTCCTCACCCACTTCTCCCTGGTTCAAAGTACGACTCCGGGACAGGGCAGAGGAGAATCGTGCCCCCACTTTAGCCACATTTCAAAACTGCACATGGTAGAGCCATGACACCCCGGTCTGCTTAACGAAAAGGAGGTATACGATGGAAAGCAAAGGTGGAGGACAGGACTGGAAAGTGCTCCCAGCTTGATGGCAAAGGTTTACAAATGGAATTTGCTTAGAGGATCCTAAATGTGAAAAAGGAAGGAAAAGAAAGGAGCATGTGAGTTTGAACTGTCCCCATTGTCCAGCTCATGCATTTTGTCTTGTGTAGAATTGCTTCATCTCCTGCTGCCATTTCACCCTCCCCTTGCCCAGCTGGGGGCTGCGCATCATCAGCCTGTGCCGTTGCTAACCCGCTTGCAGGTACAACTCCTTCCCCACTACCTCTTCCATAATCCAAGTGCCTCGCTATCTGCCCCCTGCCAGGAGGTTTCCCAGGAGCTTCCTTTTGTGCTTAAGCACCTTGCAGTCAGGAACCCTACAGCAATGCAGTTTCATTATTCGCATGCCAATTCCATCAATGAGCAGATCTCCAAGGTGAAATGAAAACATGCATTACAAATGAAATGCTCTATTGCTCTCCTTTGCCTCCTGCCATCACCGGAGATCTTTGTGGTTACTGTGCAAGACAGCTCTTCCCTACTAATTAACATTTAAAAGTGTTCCTCTCTCACCCTGCCATCATGACACAGGGGCTGCTACAGCCCAGGTTGTTCCTTGAAATAATTCATCACTTGAGAAACCTCAGAGAGCTCATTGTAATTCCACAGACCTGTCCTAAAACTACACCTGTCCTGTATCCGAGGCAATTCTCTGCACAGACTGGCTCAGGACATTAACTAGATTTAATTCGTAGAAAACATCTTTCTGCACAGTGTGCGTCTGATTTTTCAAGCAGGATTTTGTTTTTCACATCAGTAAATAGTCTGAGCAAAGAAAACACCCTGTTGTGCGTGTCACCTGTGAAAAAAATCACTAAATATATCCATGTTTCCAGTTTTCTGCTGAAATCCCACCTTTTTTTTGCACAAATCATAAGCAGCTAGAGATAGATATTGTCCTTGGCATATGTGCAGTGCTTAGTACAACAAGGCCCTAATTCTTCATACGTTTCTCTTGTCCTGCAAAATTAATAAATTACAATCCACCTCCATCTGCAGATTCCCAAGGAGGAGCAGAGCAACTTGGGGGACAAAGTGACTTGCAGAGCTCCCTCTTGCATGGATTGTGCTTTCTGCAAACGCCTCTTTGCTCTTTGGCTTTTATTACCAGTCACCAGTGGATTTTGCACTCAGACCTGTGCTTCACATAGTCAGGGGAAAAGCAAAAGAGCACATCTACTCAGCAATCTCATCTACTTGGAGGGTGCAGAAAAGGTATTCAATCAATGACTGTACTTAAAGGGTGGGTGTCAGGAGGATGAGGACAGTCTCTTTTCTGTGGTGCCCAGTGACGGGACAAGAGGAAATGGGCATGAACTTGAACATAAGAAGTTCCATCTAAACTTGAGGAAGAACTTCTTCACTTCGAGGGTGGCAGAGTCCTGTAAGAGGCTGTCCAGAGAGGTGGTGGAGTCTCCATCTCTGGAGACGTTCAAAACCCACCTGGAACACATTCCTGTGCAACCTGCTCTGGGTGGACCTGCTTTGGCAGAGGGGTGGAACTAGATGATCTCCAGAGGTCCCTTCCAACCCCATATCATTCTGTAATTCTGCGTGATAAGCTTGCTTATAGCTAGTCCTAATATCTCAGTGCACCACCAAACTGTCCTTTGGAGATGGTCAGGCTTTTTTGATATTCAGCATTCCCTGACAGCAGCAGGTTGCCACCCTGCAAGCTGGACACCTACCAAATCCATGTGAAATCCCACTGGGTTTATTGCGACCCCCTTTCATCCTGCTCCCTTTGCTCAGTCCCTCTGTCTTTCACCCACTGGTGGGCTCCAGCTTTGGGGAACGCCAACCTGTTTGCTGTTGTTTGGTACTCACAGATATGGGCAATGGTAGGGACGAAGCTGCCTTGGCCTGGGGATACCGTACTTGCCCTGCAAAGCGAATCTCCCCTGATAAGGACTAGGAAGTCAATGGGTGAGTCACTGCTGGGGCTGTTGTAAAAACTCTTCTCCGCTTTGATGCTGCTGGCTGCATGTTTGGCAACACAGGGGTGGGAAGCAGCATGCTCTGCTTTTTTGCTAACAAGTAAATACCTGGCTCCAACACCTTCAGAAGCAGCAAATACCAGGTTGGTCTGGGATATAGAATACGAGGAGACACCAAGGGTGCACCAGCACTATCTGCTCTATTAGACGGAGGAGCAGATGAGTGACCCAAGAGCTCCATTTGTAGGAAAGTGTCTTTGCTGGATTATAATTTCAAAATTGCTATGTAAGTGAGGGTTTTTTTTCAATATAGCCTATGTTCTCAAGCATTAAAATGATGTGGGTTTGGTTCAGGAGAGTACAGAGGTATTTTAAGGCAGTTCTTGCTCTAGGGAGTCTTTCTCAATGTGTAACACCAGTGAACTTTCCACCCCAGTTTCACCAGTTGTCGTTGGCATTTGTTACTGGGCAGTCATTGCTTGTCTCTAGGCCCTCAACACTTAAAGAGCAAAAAGACTGATTTAATTTTGTAAAGGTAACACTTGTCTCTTCTTTAATGTTTTACTAATTCAGGCAGCTCTGCCAATTCTCCACCAGCCCAACATTTGGATGTGTAATGTGGCATTTTCCATCTCTGCATGCGACGTCCTTTTTTATCAAGGTGCCATTTTCACCTAAAATACCTTTCTTATTTTACTTGCTATACAAAGCCCTCAGTGGATACCCACTGATGAAAAAGCAATGGGACATGGTCCAAGCCTCTATCAAGCTTGCCTGGCTATTAATTTCTTGGGTGTCCGTCACCTTCACATCTACATGTGCTGTACAAGAGCAAAAATCTGGAATCTTCCACCACGAGACTCCCCACTTTAGCGCAATGGAGAGTTGGGTTTAATCCAAACAAGCTGCATCCAGAAAGATCCTGTTCATGATCTAAGGTGCAAAGATCCAAGTCTTGGTCATTACTTGTATCTCTGGGAATGTAAGCCTTGGAGAAAGAATCACAGTTTTGGGAGCAGATGATGACCGAACAGTAAATTACATAATCTCCTGTAAATGCAGCCTGTTCGTAGCCCAATTACTCGTCCCAGCAGCCCCATGCAGTTGATTGCAGGATTATATAAAGGGCTTTTCATTAGTCAGAGAGCGACAAAGGGAGCTCTTTCCAAGTCCTCCTTAGGATTATTTAACCATCACCCTGGACAAGACCAGCAGAGCATTATTTGGTTGTGTTAGAACAATATCCACCATCCTTTCCTTAAGCACGTCTGCTCCACTCAAGCATCCCCGCACAGAGGGGTACAGGGAGATGGGTGGTGTGTTTCCTGCATGAGACAGGGTTGCCCACACACTGTGCCCCGGGATGAAAGGAGGTCCGCTGTGCCTCTGCCGGGTCAAGGCATCTCGTGGTTGGAGCACATGGCTCCCACCACCCCGAAACACTGATGTGGGCTGAGTGAGGCCAGTGGAAACCCAGTCTGTACCCCCCCAAGCATCAATAAGCTGGTGGAGCACCTGTACTTCCACAGCTAAACTGAAGCTGTAGCACGCAGCAGATATCCTTCTCATTCTCCTGCAAACCAGGGATGGACAGGCTTTTCTGATTTCCCCTGACCTGATATATATAATAAAGATGCAGAGCACTTGTGACAGCAGCTCTGTAATCGCGATGTTGCCGCCACACCGAAGAATGTGGCCAAGGAAGCAGGTCCTAATCGCATCCTTATCGCTGCCTGGTGATGTGACCTTAGAGAAGTTGCCTAATACAGCTCGTTTGCCTTTCCCTTTCTCCATGGCAGAAATAATAACAGTTCATGGGTGTCACAGAACTTCATTCATTCACATTTGTTTCTGGTATCTCAGATTATCAAAGAGCAATCAAGAGGAAGACCAGCAAAGAACAAGCTCCTATTCAGTTGTCAGTTAGAAACAGTAACCTATTTTATATTAAAAAAAAAAAAACTAGTTGTTCCTTGGCTTTTACTGCTGCTCATTTTAAAATCCCCCCAGCCTCCACCCGGCAATCGCCTGGCTGAAATGTTGACCATTTCACAGCGCACCAAATTGGTATCTTCCCTCCCCTGGCAGGAATGACAATGCAAACAAAAATAGATAATGCATTTAAAAAATCTACAGTGGATCGTCATGGCAATAAATAATTGTAGCATGTTGCCATAGTAACTCTAGCTGTAATAAAGAGAGGCCTATCTGCAGCTTAGCTAAATTTAGTTGTTCCAAACTATTAAAAATATTTTCAAATACTCTGGTAACTCTTTTTAATGTTTTCTACAGTTAGAAAAAAGAGTTAATCTTCATTCATGCTTTTGTGTTTTCTCCATATTCCAAATATACTTCGTCACTAAAATAATCAATGCCGTCCAATTTAAAATTTGTTAAACTGAGGAAATTACTGAGGATTTTTCTGTTTCCCACCATGTTGAGCTTTTTCATCTGGAAGTTTAACAATCTGCTCATACATTTCCATTCTGCCAGGCCTGGAGGGAACCCACCCAGGATCTGGCCCCAGCACTAACTGGTGGGCAGTGGGGCAGAGATGGGCTGGTTGCAGGAAAGGGCTTGTGTATTGGGTTTTTTTTTTGGATGGGAGGAATTTTGGGGGATGGAGCTAACCTCCAGTGAGCACGATTAGTATGAGGGTACCGTGCAAAACACATGGCGTATCTCCAGTCTCAAACTGGCTTGTGTGTAACTTTCCCAGTTACCTGTCTGCTTTAAAACAAAGGCACATCTAATGAGATTTAAACACTGCTTAGATGTCCAAAATCTCTCCCTGCCTCCCTCAGTTCGCTGTCTCTTTGCATGGGCAGCTACGTCCTGCCTGGAAACCTACTCTTTGCCAAACAGGATTTATTTTTCTGGAAGGAAGCTTTAAGTCCCGCAATTCCTGATTTTTTTTTCAGATTTTGACAAAATATGGTCTCTTTTAGTTACACTCACTGGAAGGAGGAATGAAAACACGCTGCAGGGGATATTAATTTTTTTGATAGCGCTACCCACAGGCTGAAGAATTCCAGGTTCTCCCCCAGCTCATGTACTGTGTCCCCTTAGCTAAGCACGAGCCCATCGCTTCTGGTGCTCCTCAGTGGAAAAGAGCTTCATCATTTCTCAAGAGACAGGACTTCCAGATTGCAAACTTTCAAAAAGCACTTACTGGCTGTCTGATTTTGAAGCCTTGGCTTCATGTTTCTGAGTTTATCTGGCTCCACGACAACAAAAAACTTCCAGAATCGGAGATTTTCCTGTGAACACTCAATAACCGGCTCTGCAGTTTCCCAAAAAGCAATTGGCAAAACCACATGTGCCTCAGAATGATGGCTTTGGGGATGGTGCCTCCTCTCCATCTTCCCCTCTGGGACTCTCCGCTGGAGGTTTTGCAGGGTAGGGTGCTGGAGTTATAGGAGATTTCTTCACTCCCACAATGGAAATGTGGTTTCCACCTGTACTAATGCAGTGTTTTTCCCGTAAAGCACAAGTTTAAGCCTCTTGTCCAAGCTGCCTGCGGAGCACTGGCAGAACCTGTGCCATGGCCTGGGCTCCATCCCACGGGTGGGTTGGCAGCAGCAGATCTCCTTCCCCATGGTGGGACCTGCTGGGTTTCCCAGGATGTCTTTCTGTCCCCCCTTGTTGTCTTTCCTAAATTTTCTAAGGCAGACAGGCTAAAGGACACACTTTTAATAAACTCAAGTTGCAAAATAATTTACTGAACATTTTCTCATAGCTATTTATTTTGCTATCAGCCTGTGACACCGTCTTAATGGCACAATGAATTATAGTTGCTGGAAGATGGGTTAACATTTTAATAGCCCTCTCCCACAAGCAAAGCTGTTTCTGAAAAGCACTTTTTAGCTAGGATAATGTTCTGTGTCTGAAAAGAAACAAAAGCAAGTCATTTTATTGTTTTCTCATTGAAAAGAGATGACAGCCTATGGCTCACAAACAACATGGCATAAAAACAGAACATACAGCTCCTCAGGCAGGAATACCTGAACTCCAAATAACCACATGATTTAGGGAAAAAAACTCTATCCCTTCTTGCTTGGATGCAAAACCAGAGAAAAGCATTTGGAGTGCTCTTTAACACATCAGTGCCTGCAATTACAGAAGTTTTAGTCTTTCTCTCCCTTAAAAATCTACTGAAGTCAAGGAGAGGGCAGGAGACGGAGCCGCAGGCTCAAGAAGGGAGAAGAGCCGGGTGGTTATGATGCTGAACACAGCCTCTGAGGTCTGCTCAACCTTTATCTTGGACTTTTAGTAGGACCCAAGGGAAAATCACCTGCAAATGTTCTGCTGCTGCTGTTTCCAAACTGCAAAACAAGACTAATGCATTTTACCTCTCACCCTTTGATCTGACTGGGAAGCTCTTTGCAGCGAGGGCTGGTGTTTTGCTGGTGTGTTTGCTCATCACCTAGCACATGGCAGCTCAAACTTCAGCAGTCTCTTAAGATAACTCAATTGTAACTCTCTAGTCCTGCTCTCCTTCTGCTAGACAGCAGCATTGCCCTCCCTGTCAGGGTCCTGCTTACCTACAGCTCCCAATAACCACAGGTTTTGGTGTTTCAATGGGGGTACATTCTAAGGCCTTTTTTTGAAGGTTCACACCGATGAACAGCAAAATTCACAGTTGACGAGGCAGTTCTGAGTTTTGAGCCCACATCCCTCTGCAGATGTTGCCCGTTCCCACATGTCCATAGCCCTCGGTGAGCTCCCTGGCAGCGGAGGCTGCATCTCTCCCAACTTGAGCTTTGTGTTATCACTCTTCCTGATTTTCCTTCCATGCTCCCCACTCGTGCTCATGTGCGATGGTGACAACCCAGCCAGTGGTTGGGTCCCATCTTCCCCATGGCACTGGCAGGAGATCTCCAGTGCTGGACCACAAACACCTTAAGCAGCTGCAAGGGAGGGGAAAGGAGTGCAGTGCCTTTTCCTTGGGATGATTTCAAGTTTGGGGAAGAAACCAGAATGTAGCACAAGAATGTCAAGGCTCTGCCCTGGACAGGGCAGGAAAGTCTGTTATGGTGAGAATCCTTGGGGGTGATATAATGAAAACCACCTGCAATATGGGCAAAACAAAGGCTTGTGGCTCCCTCTCACTCAGCCTCTGCTCAGGAGGGCTCCCGACACCCTCATTTACATTTAAAACTATGAGGAAGAGAGTATGATCCTGTCCCATTCATGGTCTGTTGTGAACTGATATTTTGGATACCGGGTCCGAATTAGATTGTAAAATTAGACCAGTGGTCTTTTTTTTCTTTATTTATTTTTTTTTCTTCCTTGTTATAAACAGAAATTATTATCTCATGGAAACATTTAACCTCAAATGGAACCTCATCTAATTTTTGCTGTGTTTATTATAGCCTGTGAAATATGAATGAGCATCACTGATATAACTCTATATGATTATTGAGCTGCAATGGGGCAGCTGGAAAAGGCTCAGCTGTTTGGGTGGAGAACTGAAAGTTCTGATATCGTACGGATCTTTATGTGAATGATCCTAACCTCTCAGGCAGGTAATATTGGCTCAGAAGGCTCTGGGAATTGTCCTTTCTCATTGAGTTTTCTTGTTTCTGACCCCGGCCATGGCTGCAATCAGGAAACTCAGGAGTCAATGGGAAAAATGCATATCAGCTTGAAAAGTTACTAATTTACTTGGGGGAAAAAAACAGGTTAATTAGAAAACATTACACTTTTGTTTGTATTTTTTTTCAGATGGCTAAAAGGGTCTGTAATGCTGAATGTCAGTATTAATTTCTCCCATTTTGATCCAAGACTAAATAATACATGCAATAATATATAATAAATATAGTGTATTAAATGTATTATATGTAATAAATATATATTATATATTACAAAACTGATGGGAAAATTTTGACTGATTCTACAGAAAAGTTTAATTTTGTTTTAATTTCATTTGAACTAGTAGCTTTATCATCACAAATTTATAAGAAAAATAGTAGTTTAAGCAAATCTTACCAATCCTGCAAACCCTTCATGAAAACCACTGAGATTTATTTAGGTTGAGGAATTTAAGGATGATCTTTTTGGCTCTGAATTTGTACAGTTTCTGGGATGCTGGCATCATATTTCATATCTGGGTTTTCCAGATATTATCCTAATAATCCTAATGGTGGTTGTTAATGCCATGAAAGGACTGCACACAGGTATCAGAAGCAAAGTTTTTTAAGACTCCTCGCTTACGTGTACAACTCAATTTATGCAATAAAAAAATAGGTATGCTAATTAGTTTACACAAACTAATTCTACCACATCTTCCTTTATTTTTTGAAGCGTCACGGCCATACGCTTTGCCATAGGATTGACTTCTCTGGGCGTAGAGCAGACCCCCACTGCCACAAGAGCCACGTCTGTGCTTTAACAAAGGGTATTTTGGTTATTCCTTGTCATGCATCTTTGTAATAACTCAGACTTCTTGTATCATGGCCCTGGTTACTGGTTACCCATGTGATGGGTACAGAGGGCCAGCATTTGTTCTTCTTGAAAACCAGTTGCTGCCACCGAATGGACTGGCACTGGGTATCTTTAAAAGCAAGTAATCAGGACATCTTTTCTTGTAAATGAAAACCAAGGTGCAGAATATGAATTAGAAGTCCAATCCCAGGGACGTATTTTACACTTGCTGAAATTTGAACAAGTCCCTGGAACAGAGGTTTTAACTGTGTTTAGCCCACAGCCTCCACCTTTCCAATTCAAAGGTCCACGCAGTATCAGGCTAAATATTAGTAATGTTTCCCCCTCCCAGGGTGCAAATGCATCAGGAGGGGATGCCAGTGGGAAATTTGGAGGCTGAACATAGCAGGAAGATCTGGGCTTTGAAAGTAAAGGGGTACAAGTTCAAGGGAATTGGAGATTATTGGAGAAACTCAGTTTTACGAGTTGGATTCCTGTTAAGAAAATAGGTACATTTCTGAAGCGCTCACCCTCTAGCTTTCCTCTCGGTGATTTCACACAAGTACAACTCCTCTGGGCACAGCAGAGTTACACCTGGATTACTCTTGTAGTACTGAGGTGGAAATCAGATCTACCTCCAAGCAAAGCCTGATGCCCAATTTCAGAGAAATTCCTACAACACCCAATGGAAAATGCACTTTGTGAACAGCCCAGGTTACGGGGCCCTTTTTCACAAAGCTTCCACAGAAGTCTATTGGAAAACTTAATTTGTTTAATTCCACTTACTGGCTATTCACTTCAAAATCCTAGAGGAAACAAAGCCCCACCAAAATGTTTTGTTAGTTTGAAAAAATTAGTTATAGTTCTCTGGTCAATTGACTGGTATATGTATCATTTCTAAAGCAGTTTAACTGTAACAATTGATTGTGGTCTAGATAAGTTTCACATTAAATCTGTGCTTAGAAATAATTTAATTTTAAAAGAAAAGATTAACATGGCTGCTGAGGAACTGGTTAATGGTTCTTCATGAAATGGACAGACAAATATTTCTGTTGAAAATGGTAGAACTGCTCTGAAGAATAAATCAAATATTGCAAATCGAAGAGCAGTTCTACCATTCTCTTTTCAGTGAGTTTTCATACTTTTTCATATGATACTTTTGGGGTAGAAATAAATGTTACTTAATTTTGGCAAGGCAATAAAAAAAATAATTTTGTATGTGGGCAAGTTATTTTAACTAAATAAAATTCTGGGTTTTTTTTTAAACAATGAAATAAAATCGATTATCAATCAAAAGTGCTTCTAAGAATTACATATGATGAAAACAGAGATAATTCTGTGGGACATTCTCATTATTAGTGATACTATTTAAGAATTGTATTACTTTTTAGGAGTCCACCATTTAATTTTCATGTGGTATAATCTTTGCTTAGCTAAACATAGATTAATTTCTATTCTGCAATAAAATGTTATCTAATATCTTGGGGGTTTTTATTGTCAATTCAAAACCACCCAGAAATGAGAAATCATCCAGTGTCTTGTGCTCATTTATTTAATGAAGCATATAATTTAAAAAATATTCAGGGGATGAATTCTCTTCCTAGGTTTCCAAATACCCAATACTCATGATTACGTTGAAGTAATAATAATAAAAAAAAATATTGCCATTAAGCCATTTAGATGCCAACATCTCCCTGTGAGTGAGATGATTTTCCATGCCTGTGAGGTGTCGTGGGGAGGGGAGCAGCCTGTTGAGGGGACACACACCCCTGGTTACTTGGAGTGGTTTCCAATGTCTTTTTCCTCCTGTCATCTTAAATCGTCATCAGTGTAGTCCCGTATTGCCCCATGGGAGGTGCAGGTTTCACCCTCTCTCTAGAGAGGCCACCATTGAGGTACTGGGACACTGAAATAAGCCTGTTAAGGAATAGGGTTGATAAGCCCTGACTGGTGCATCTTGCTGCTCCATGGTCTGTAAGGGCAAAAGAACCATTTTTACAAGGAGAGAGAACGTAGGTACAAATTAGGAGGTTGGAAAGAGTCATGAATATCATGCTGGAAAGGACAAACTGCTCCCAGTGCTGTTTGGCTTCACTTTTTGAAAAGCTGGGACGTGGGATCCCCATGGGGAAGGATGACGTTGGGCAAAGACGTGTCCCACATGCTCCAGGCACTCATGGGGGAGCAGCTCCCTGGTGGCTCTCCAGTGAGTGGTGAAGAACACTGCAGTTTTCATGTACAGCTAAAACAGGAAGGAGTTAACAATGATAAGTGTGTGCTTGACTCTAGCTGTTCTCAGAGCTAAAAGAAAAATTTTTAAAAAGATGTTTACAAGCAGTTAAATGGTGCTCAGCGATGCCAGGCCCTTCTGGCTTAACCAGGGAGAGGGTGAGCACATTTTGAGAAGGGAATAAAGATTGCAAGAACTACATTTAAAGCACCCACACAATATGCAACTGTTTAGCACTGTGTTAATAATATACATTTAATTTTCTGAGCGTCCCAGGCTGCAGAGTTGAGTGATGTATCGAGGGGCAGAGTTGAGAGAGCATGTGAGAGGGCAGAGAGCTGGTGCTCAGGAAAAACTCTTTCCACCCCAACTAACTTCCACTCCCACCGGGAGACAGCCAGAGCAGCTTTTAACATGCACTGCACTTCCCAGGCTCCTGGAAAGTGGCCAGCATGTGTCTTGATGTCAAAAGGCATGAGTGCTTCGTCATAAAAATAGTGTAGGAAGTGATCCAGCCAAAGTGAAATACAAAAAGAGAGAACCACTTTTAGGTTTTCAATTTTCTTTTTTTTTTTTCTTTTTTTTTTCCCCATCAGCCTGACACAAGAAACTTTAAGAACCAACCAAACTTTGCATCATCCCCGAAAATGGCTCCATATGAAAGAGAACGTCTGCTCCGTAACAAAGTGTAGGGTTTGGCTGATGGTATCTACGTGAAAGAGGTGAGAAAGGGTACAGGGAGTGAGCTGCTACTCTGCAGGAAGTGAAAAGTAATGTATTGCTGATCTCCCAATTCAGTTTGGGAGGATCCTTTGCAATCAGTGCAAGGCTCAGAGGTAGAGCGAACCGGCTTTCCAGCAGTGTCAGTACAATTATTCATAGCACAATGCTGATTGCCCAGTATTTAAACATTTCATTGATGGCCTTTTAAGTAACCAGGAGAAGGTGGCTGGAGCCCAGCGTGGAGGCTGGGCTGCCCCAGGCTTTGAGTCCTGGGCTCTCCCCTTGATTTGCCAAGCACTTAAGCATTTGCTGACTCGGGGTTAAGAAAGGTGGAGGCACCGAAAGAGCCTTATTGACTCATGATATTTTCCAGCCTGGCTTGTTTGTTTTCATTGTGCACACAAGTCCTGTTTACCTTGATCAAAGATGGCAAAATCAACAACAACACTATGCAGACAGGGACTTGCAAAATTCCTACCGAAGGCATGACTGTGCCCAGACCTGTAGCTCCTGCTCTTCCCCTCCGTCCTCTGTCTTTCTGCCATTGCACATCGTTCCAGCCTCACCCAGCCCATACTGCAGCCTGTCTGCCAGGAAGCACCCCCAGCCTCCTGTTGCTTTTCTCAAGAGTGGTAAAAAGAAATCCAAGTTTCCTTAGCAGGACTGGCAGAAGGAGATGGGAAGAAGGAGGCTTATGGGCATCCCAAGCTCCTCTTGCCCCACACATGGTGTGGCTGCTGTGCCAGCTCTCGTGCATCCCTCTGGACACGCCAGTCACCAGTTGATTTTCAGTCTTGCACTAACACCTCCTTGTCATGATTTCTGGAAAGATGTGGCCACTTGAGTGTATTTCCCACTATTGGGCTTCCCTGGCGGAGAAGACAGACATGCAGCCTGCATTCACTCTGTTTGGGTCTGCTTAGCTTTTGAGGGTTAGGAAGAAGCAAAAAAAACAATTAGGACGGTCCTGAAATTCTCCAAGCTTACAGCAGGCCTCGAGCGAGCTTCTGCACAGCCCCAGAGCACAACCCCTTCTGTTCCAGCACCACCAAGATTAGGATCTTCTGTCTGCTCCAGCCTCTGGAAAGCTTCTGAACATGAACTGCTCGGAGGAGCCGTTGCAGACATCCAGAGTGTGCCGTAACAACAGAATTAAAACTGGAGAGTTATGCAAAATCCATCTGCAGTTTATGGGCGTGACGCAATGGTCCAGCCTCAAGCAGCTCTTGCACAGGTTTTTGTAGCAGTTGCAATACCAAGGACCCAACCTTGAGCAGCATTAAGGGGGCCTCAAGCAGCCCTGTCAGACCTCAGATATTAGACAAAAGGCAGTAGAAATGTTTTCTTTTAGAATTTCTTTGCTCCTTAGGTCTGATTTCAATTCTTTAAATTTAAAAGGCCACCTGATTCTTTATTTTAAGTTTTCTCTGCTCAGCCAAAGCAAGCAGCAGCTTCTCTATCTAATCATAAGGGCAATTCTGTATGGAAAAGGCACTGAACAAAATTTTGCTCATGCTAAGAAAGACTTTGTCAACAGGATGGCCACCTGTGGTCTCATCTCAAGACTTCACAACTCCAAATAACATGAAGAAGCCGCTCTTTCTGAGTGATCCCCAGTAACACCCTACACCTTTCATTTCCTCAGTGTCCCAGCTGGGAAGATTTTATAGGACAATAATTCCACATATCAAAGCAAAACAAAGGAACCAAGGCAAAGCCCGCTGGCCCCAGCATAGGTAGCCAAGGTGAGGTAGCCCATGCCCAGAGAAATCTGCTCTTCCATTCAGTGGTATGGTGCAGTAAATGGGTGTAAAATAAACAGCATGTATTTATAGCAGAGCAGAGCCTGCCTGCAGGCATTGCAGCTGGGTGGTTGGCTTTTTTTTCCCCTCCTCTCTTTTGCTCTGGATGAATGAGGGTTTTTCAATGACGATCCAGGTTTCCCAAAGCAAAATCCACCCCACTTCTTGCTGTGAACCCCCACGATCCCTATGTCATGAGCAAAATATGCGGCACCCTGAAAACTGGAGTGGATTTTCACCCAACTGGGATCGGGACCTGGAAAGCGGCCCATGGGTGCTGAGCACTAAGAGCAGCCCTAGGGCAAGGGGCTCAGGAAAGACACCCAGGTGGTTCCCACCACCAACCCTCTGGCACCCCACAGGAGCAGGGCAGCACCGGGAGCCTCTCAGCAGCCCCCTGAGCGACCACAGGTCAGTGCCTTGGCCTGAGCTTTTAGTGCCCCAAAACTGAGCCTGGCTCTGAGGTTACATGCTCAAACACACACACACAAGTAAAATGATTTCCATGCCTCCACGGCTCCCATCGGATGTGGGTGGTCCCGGGGGGAGGAATGCGAGCGATTAGATTCACGTATCATCTCGCTGCCGCTGAGCGCGGCGCCGGAGACCTCCAGGGATTTTTCTGTGGGCGATTGACCCGGGGAGCATCCGAGCTCCGCACGCGTTTTCCACACTCCTCTGATCCATCCAAATCTCAAAGAATAAATTTGATTTCTCCCAAAGCAAACATCCCTAAAATGACAAAAGGGGTTTTGGTGGGTTTTTCTTTTGTTTTTGCCACCCCCACAACAGCAAAAAAAGGGGAAAGAATAGTGTCAGTAACCCCCCCCCCCCCCCCCGGCGCCTCACCACAACACAGATTTACATCTCTGAGTCAGATCTTTGCAGCTCCCTGCATATGGTCCGCATGATATGCAGTTCCTGGCTAGTGACTCACTCAACACCAATATAAAGAAATCGTTTCAGACCAAGCAAGCAAACATCCCAAATTTTGCCATCTCACAGGCTGTGAGGGAGGAGGGACGCAGCCTGACCCGGCCATGCCTGATTGGGCTCTCACCGGTGTGAATCAGGAGTGACTCCGCCGGAGTCCCGTCAAAGGTTTTTAAAAACTTCTTAAAATTGCCTTTCTGTCTGATTTTTGCTGTGGTTGAAAATAAGGTCTGAGATTACTCAAATTGAAAGAGATAGGAAGAATGCTTTTCTCTCTTTTCTTCCAGGTTGTTTACTTGGTTCATTTGATATCATTTTGCGGGCAGGGTATTTGGTTTCAGTGTTTCCACTGTGCGGTCACTTGGGTAGTTTCCTTTTGTTCTTCATGTGGGCTTTTTTTTTTTTTTCATAATGATGTAAAGAGAGCAAGAGGAAAAACCTTCTGAAATATGATGGTTAAAGCCACAAAAATTGGCAGGTGGACTCACACGTCAGCTTCTTGAAACTAAAGCCAATCAGCTACTCATTAATAAAAGACAAATTTATTGTGGAATTGATTAAATTTCCTATGGACATTATGTTAGATGAGCTCACACTCAGAACTGAGGTGTCAAGTTTGTGTGACGTTTAGTTTGGATGTCGATGTTTTTGGTACTTTTCAAATCACTTTAAATACAAGCAGGAACAATTCAGCTGCCATTATAGAAAAAAAACAACAAACCACCACATAAATCATGGTAGGGAAAGTTGCTCAAATTATATCACCTAGAATTTTTCACAAAGATGGCTCTCGGCAGCCCCATAGGAACACACCACACTCGGTTTTGCAGGCTGAGATGGGTTCCCAGCACTTTTCCCTCTGTACCTTCAGAATTCAGAACCTGGAAATACTTCTCTTCTGTGAGTGAGCAAACAGACTCAAAATATCTCAGGAATCTTAGAATTCAGTCAAATAGATACTGCTAGTTAGTCAAGAAGAACTGCTGTTCTTTTTATTTAAAGAAGTAATATGAAATCTAAAGCCATTCAATTGATTGGAAATTGTTACACTTAGAAGTGTACAAAAGAGTTATGGAAAGGGATGCTTCAGCCATTAAATAATCAAATAGCAATACTGTTAAGTAAATAATTAGCACGTGTAATAAATGGCTAGACCGTGTTAATGAGATCTCTCATACGTCCAAAGTCAGGTCTGATTCTTTTCACGGGAAAGATCACCTGATGTTGTCATTTTTCTGTTGAGGAATAAGAACACTTTCCTTTTCCAGGATCAAGTACCAGCATTTAGGTTCTCAGCAGTCCTTTGCCTAGGAAAGACTGCCAAATGCCAGAAAATTCCTGGGAATTCTGATTGAGGAGGAAAGCAGTATCTTTTCTTCCCTTGGAGTATTCAGAGATGAAGCACTATCATATACCCTGAGAGCAGAGCTGGTGGGCACACAATTTCTGTGTGAAGTACCAAGTCATTGGCTAGTCCCGAAGAAGGAAGAAGCTCCGAACATACCCACCTGATGGCTCTTCCATAGCCGTAGGTCTATGGGGGGTCTGTAAGGTCTATGGAAGAATATATGGCCATGCTGAGAACAGGATGCTACAAGTGGTACCCAGGAGATACGGTCCTGAAATCTCCTTGTACACATTACCACGGTACCATGTGTGTGCACTGCCCTCAGCTGCAGCAGCACCTTGGTGTGCCTTGGCTCCTGTACAGATCCACAGAGCCTCAGGACCAGGAAAATAAAGTGTAGAGAGTATGAACAAGGGCAAAAGTGTCTTGGCCAAGGTTGCCAAGCAGGTCAAAAGCAAGCTTAGAAATAAAACCCAGGGCTTTGAAATCCCTCTCTGGAAATGGTTCCTTGGACCACGCTGATTCTAGGTGAACACCACCACAGACAGAGGATAAATGACAACTTTTCTTATTAAAGAACCTGGACCGCTCAATTATGCAGGTGCAGCTGCTGTAGTATTCACCTAAACGACTTATTTTCTGCTCACCAGTAAAAAGATTGCCCCTGGAAAAGAGATTCAAAGCAACCCAACACCTTTTACAAATGATTTCTGGATCCCCACTGCATCCAGTCTAACATCCCGGCTCTGGAAAAGTTAATCCAGGCTATGCACATTCCTGGGAGTGGATCCCACCAGACAATGTAACACTCTAATTAGGCGGTACCAAGGCAACTGTTTACAAGTCTCTTCCAAATACCTCCTTTGCATTTGCACCCTCCTACTACAACAGCAATATTTAGTAGAAACGTCCTAGGTATAATTCTCCTGGGGCTTATTCAAACGTCAGTCAGCCCAACAGAAGTACACTGTGAAAACAGATGAAAACAAAAAGAGGGTGAGTTTCTGTCTTTCTCAGGAAGCAGCGTGTTTGTCAGGAGGTGGTTTCAGATGCATTAGTGAATGTTCTCCAGTAGGGGTTGCCAGAAATAAAACACGAGCCCACTGGTGCGAAGGGCTGCCCCAAAGCCTGTGCTTCATTGCCCAGGCCATATTCTCAGCAGAAATTCATCTGACAGCCTGTGGCTCTGGTGGGACAGAAGTCCCCGCGTCCCAGGGTCACCAGTCCCTTCCAAAATCAATAGCAGCTCTCCCCCACGGGGTACCTTGGCTGCTTGGTTGTAGCATCACCCAGAGAGGATGAGAAAACACAGCCACCCTCATTAACGTTTTGCCTGCAGCCATAATGCAGCAGTGTTTCTTGATCTTGGAGAGGGAACAGGTTCTGCTGAGCTGAGGTTGAAATGAAGCAGAAGACCTGATGGCTGAGCTTTTCGGGAAACACAGCAAGTGCTCCTGTCACTGCACATCCCAGTAAGGAGGAATCAGCTAGTGATATAAAAATTGTGCTACAGGAGGTTCAGAACATGACAGATGAGATTCTGCTGTGGCTCTCTGCAATATTGTCCCTTTTATCCACCTCACACCATATGCTCTTAGCAAAATAGCTATAATATAAAGGAATCACTTCACTCCCATTGAAATGCAGCTGCGTTAGACTACTCAGCTGTAATCAATGAAAGAAAAGTGCTCGGTGCCTTTTAAGCTGTAAGGGGAATTTACAGAGGCATAATGAAATTATTCAGTGTGAATTCAGCTGGGCTGCAAGAACGGGCAAAAGCTTCCCCTTCAAAATCATGAAGCAGAAATTTATCCAGAAGTTACTTTGGCTTTTTGTGATCACCAGAAGGAAAAACGGCACAAAAAAGGTCATGGATATTTCTCAGCTGATACGACTAGGTCTGACTCAGACCAGTGGAAATTACAGGATATTGTCTCGGAGGGCTCTTGTGAGTTAATAAAAAGTTTCCTGGAATGATTTACAAATCTGAATTGCACAAAGGAATACAATGAAGGGAAATGGGGAAACTCAGGTTACACAAAGCATTGCAGAGCATTTGTGAAAGTCATTTTCTAACGGTCATGAGTAAAGAGTTGAGGTCTGTGAATTTCTGGGATTTTGTTCACTGCTAAATACATAATTGCCTTAATATCCAATATTTCAGTTACTAAAATAAGTAGTTTCACCTTTCCATTGTTTTAGGAAAAAAAGCTTTCTTGAGGGCGTTTTCTGCTGAATGAGTTTGCACTTCATAGTCAAACTTGTGCATCATTTTATAGGAGAAGAGGGTTGGGTTAAACCTGCACGCTTGTCTTGAAAATAAGTTGACCCTTCAAACGCTTGTTTGGGTAAGCCATGGAAGAGCTGAGGAGGGCTGGAAGGAAAGAATAGATGGTAGAATCTTCAAGGAACAACAGAATAATGATCCTAACATCTGGCTTCTAACTCTAATGCAAATAACATAACTATTAAAAGTGCTGTTAAGTTTTTACGATAGAATATCCAGGAAGATCATCAAACAGATGACTTTAATGGAACTCTGATAGTTTATGCCAGGTGGGGATCTCCTCTTATTTGCAGCACAGGGTGGGGTTTATGAAGACAACATGCAGGTGTGGGTGATGTGGAGAAAATACAGCTGGAGGGACGAGCCGGGGGACAAAAGAGTATGTCCCTTAGCACATGTTAAAAGAAGGAAGCAGTCAATATGTCTCTCTAGGTGCTGATTCTTTGTACGTAGTGAATGTGAATGGCTGCTGGGGGTCCAGAGGAGCCAAATGTTGGTGAGGGTGGGCTAGGATGTGACTGGTGGTATGTAACATAAAGCTGTACCTTTCTGTACCTTTCCCCCCAACAGAAGCGACTAAATATTTTGTTTTCCTTCCCACGTGAGGCCCCGTAGCTCAGCTCAGGGTCTGGACCTTGGAAAACCGCTTTTACACTGTGTCCTGATTTGAGTAAGGTTTTGTCAAGGCTGAACTGGACTCCTGGAGTTTCCTCTGGTTGAAAAGGCCTTGAGAGATCCTGCTGTAGACCCCTGGTTTTGGAAATTGTACACCAACCACTCGCCATATCTCTACAAGAAGACTTGTATGTATTCTCCTTTTCTAATTACTTAAATACAAATAATATTAAGAAAATAATTGGAAGGTATTAGCCTATTGTACAACATGTTCTGTGGAAGTAAGTCTTGGTATGAAGGCAATTTCTTTAGCGTTACATACTAGTGAGAAATGGCAGCCTTAAAAGGAGAAAAAAAAAAAAGACTAAAAGAATGGAGTGATACAGCTGGATATTCTCCTTTATTTAGAAGCAGGCAGCTACTGTTGGACTATTCAGGATTCTGGCATTACTATAGAAAAGCCCTAATCAATATGCATGGAAGTTTTTTTCATGGGTTTGTGGTGACAAATTTATATAAGTTTATCTGGAAGATTTCTAAAACTAATAGCATTTGTCGTGTGAATATTATACAATTAATGTCTAGCTGAAATACCAGCAGTCTACTATTAATTTTAACATAAGAATGGGAACGTTAACATTATCTGAATTCCAATTACTGTGGGAAGGAGCAAAATATCACTAATGGGGAAAGAAACTTCTTTATGATTCCATTCTGTCCTGCGCTGACTGCCCAAGTGCTGGGACATGTTTGCTGCAGGAGAGCTGTTTGCAGGCATTAGGAACCCAAAACAAAAGAGATTTTCTGAGTGAGATGCTCTCAGTTTGAAAATGTGATGACATTTGGTGCATCACAGACTTAATTTGTGTTAGCCTCGCGTATGTGACAGTTTATTACCAGAAACCAAATTTTCTGAAGTGGCAACGCAATTGTACGAATGTTGCTACTGCCATTCATGCACCTCTTCCTGATGGCAAATAAGGGCTGCATTGCAGTCACCGTGCTGCTTCTTGCTCAGCCATCCTTCCAAAAAAGAGTCATTTCAAATCCGCTTTTCGTAAGTTCAGTCCTGCCCTATAAAACTATTCGAGTAATTCAAGATAAACTTGGTGAGCCTTCTCCAGCAGGTTTTGGGGGTTGTTTGGTTTTGGGTGTTTCTTGGGTTTGGTTTGGGGATTTTTTTGGGGGGAGTCCTTCTGCAGACATCTTCAGATGGAATCTCAGAAAAGATTTCAGGGCACACAAATTCGTGATCAGCTGCTAAGGCTCGTGTAGTGCCAGGAGGCTGCTCTAGGCATGATGCTCCTCTGACTCCTACAGAGAGACAGAGGAATGTAAAGCCCAAAGGCAAGGCAGTTTTTAACCTTAGTTTCCAGCTATTCTCAGAGAGCAGATGGGAAGATGGAGACATGTTCTGTTCTCTGGACTGTCACAAAAATCCAGAGGCTGCAGAAATGCTGAGCATCAGAGCTGGGAGGAGCATCATCCGCATCTATCTTCAGTGGGGCAAGGGCTGTTGGCTATGCTGCAATACAGCTACAACCTTTTCTTGATTATCCCCTGGGGTGAATATGGACAACCTGACTTCCAGGAGTGCTCTCATTGGGGCAGAAGGGACAGAAGCTATCAGAAATGTTAATTCCGTCTGGGGGGCTTGGTACAATGCCCAAAGCCTTGCTCACACTGCGGCAATGTGTCAGGTCACTGTACAACACTGGAGATGCTTTGTGTCCTGATTTGGGATTAAAGTGAAGAAGATCTTAGAGAAAAAAAAATCCTGGAGGGGGCCCATGAGAAGACAAAACCTTATTCTGTAGTTGAAAACTTCTCTTCTACTGCAATTTAGGTAATCCCTAGGCAGCAAAAAGCCAAATCCCCGTCTTCAGTTACACCAGCACCAGTGTGGAAAACGCTCCTTCAATCACAGTGATGCGACTGCAATCCCAAGCAGAGTCGCCCAGCATAAGCCAAGCACACACGCAGCCGAGAGGATAACGGTTTTACTAGGGACTAGAAGTGCTGGAAATCACCCTCTGGTGTGCCAGAATTCAGGAGTAGCTGTGTTGCTCATTATACGATATTAATAGCGTGATTTGGAGAGGCCGCTGCTGCGTTTGGGCTCTGAAGTTATATAGCGCCATAAGCTACTAAACACATAAAAACATATTACCCTTTAAGATCTTGATTGTCTCCAGTTTACTATGCCTACTCAAGAGTGTTACGCTTTACAAGGGATGATATTACAGTACATGTGATAAAACTACTGTATCATCAGTACAGCCAGAGTGGCTCGTGCTGTGCTCCATGGGAGCACCAGCATGTGGGGAAGCCAGGAGGCTTCAATGTTTAAATGCCAGGTTAATGCAAGAGACCCAGAGGAAAAAAAAAAAAAAAAGTTACTCTGCAGGCCCACTCTTCTCATTCTTCAAGTGCAATGACGCTCTCCAGAAAGCTGATACTGTTCAAAGCCCCTTCTTGAGGTACTTCAGACCTGGTAAAACCAGAACATGATTTATAACATTCTTTATCCCCACGTCAGGCTCTGCACAGTTATTTCTAGTGAGGAAAAGCTTTGGGTTGAGCTGATGCAGAATGGTGTTTAGGACCACCAGCATAAAAAGTTTGAAGAGCAAAAGGCTCCTTTATGGACCACATCTCCTAGCGTTACCTCTGTGGGAAAGTGACGGAAGATCAGCGAGGAGGACTGGGTACGCTCAAGTGACTCACACCTGGGGTGCTGGGAAACACGTATATTATACAAATTGTTTAGTCTTGTATGCTTGCAGGTAGAACATCTGCACTTAGATAACGTAAGTCTGTGATGGACTCGGGGACACCTTATCTTGCCACTGGAGATTCCTGCCCTGCTGTTGAAGAAGATCAAAGCACCAGGGAAAGAGCTATGCCTGCTCGAACCCTTGAAATACCAGTTAGAGCAGGGAGTCAGTTCGCTCGCTCTTTCCTCCACACTCTGGCTAATGAGGACTCTGGCTGGCCCAGACTCTGGCTAGCATGGGCTCTATTGCTAATAAGGACTCTCTGGCTCCATGGTGCCTGTGTCCTATGATTGCCTGCTTTCTTTTGCCCGAGTGCTGCTTCAGAGATTCCCAATCCATGAGGTATTGAGATTAAATTTGTGCTTTGCCTTTAATCTGAGGTTTGCGGTTGTGCCTGTGTCCTGCCTGCGTCAACTCACAGCCTCCTCTGTCTTTTGACTCAGAATATGACTTTTTTTCCTGAGCATTGTGTTCAAGGTTCTCCTGACTTTTTCAAATAGTTGATAGTCCTTTAATGTATTTTATTAGTTAAATGGTATCTCTAAGGTGTGTGATGAACTGAGTGGCGCTGCTGAATGACACAGTCCTGCTCCCGGGCTCCTTGGAGGAAGGCGCTTTGTGGAAATCCTTTCTCTTCCTCAAGGCAATCAGTCCTCTGCCATGGTTTCCCCGTGGCAGGGATGCATCTTCTATGCACTTCTTGATCCTTGAGCCTGTAGAGCTAATACGATACACCAGAAATCTGCTCTGAGGAGTCCACCTACAAAAGAGAATAATCTGGATTAAGATCAATTTAAAAGACCCCACAATTGTGGCATGGTTTGGTTTGGCTTTTTGTTTTGCTGTTTGATTGTTTATTTTTGAGGATTAGCTGCTGCTAAGAGTATTTGGAGAGAAGCAAAGGAAAAGCTGCCACCTAGAAAGAAGGGAAGGGAGAAAATAGCTCAAATCTCCCCGGCACCCCTGCCATGCTGCTTTCTCACCAGGACGTTTCTCTTGGATGGAACCGCCCCTGCTGCCTCCTCAGGAAAATTCCTGTGAATTTGTGTGTTGGAAAATGAAAATAACATCTCATAAACATCCACGGGCAGATTTATGCCAACTAGAAGCCTACGAGAGGATTTTTTCAAAGGCGTATTTGACAGTGGATGTGGTGCAACTAAATGATTGGAGGAACTCTTTGACAACCTGACTTGAGCAGGTAACAACATGGACTTGGTTATTTCCATCTGGATGGAGAAGGTGGAGAAAGAAGCCAGGCGTTCTCCTGTCTCACTCCACAGTTTATCTTGAATTTACATAAAGTAATCTATGACAAACTCTTGTGAGAACAGCCTTCTCTGATAAGATCCTGCTCCTGTGGAGATGGACAACCCCCTGAAAAATTTGCTCGCACCGGATTTTACTGACGAATGGGAATCTCATGCCTTAACCCACACATAATTTTGCCTGGAGATTATAATGCTATTTTAATTTATCTGCACTTACTGTAGCAAATACTACAAAATGCAGATCCTCTGGTATGAAGAAACAGTTATGTAAGACCTTAGTCAAAAGTGTCTCGTTTAAGAATGCACTTAAGAATATGTTCAGTTTCAGTGATCCATCCTAAAGAGTGAGGGTCTTAAAAATACACCTGAGAGTTTTCTTCCCTGAGGGATTTAAGTAAAATATTATCTAATGCAGCTGGGTATCTTTCTGTGTAAAATGACTTAGCAGAAAGAGCATTTCTTCAGACAAAATCACGTTCCTTTTTAGGAGAGATTCTTTCTTAAATCATTTGCATTGGAAGGTTTATTCAGTGATGTTTGAAAATCATTGCATAACAAATATTGTGCCATGAAAAAAAAAAAAAAAAATAAAAAAAATTTTCCTTTTTAAGCCAAAAAAAAAAAAAAAAAAAGGTGATCTTGGATAATTTTAAAGAAGGAGAAGTGTAAGTTCATGAGAACGTTTCGGTTATTCACACTGGGGCACAACAACAAAAGCAGCTTTGCAAGCCTAGCAGGTACTTCTTTTCCCTACAATCTCTTGAAAAGACAGACTGATTCCTTTCCTTAGGGACAGCAGAGAAGTGTATTAAGCTTTGGTTCATTCCCTGCATTCAGTGAAAAGAGTTTTTGGGAAAGATGCCCAGATACTATGGACCACGTTCAGCTCCCGTGTAAGCAGACAGAATTCCCACTGAAATCAATGGGAGTTGCACCTGCTGACTTTGGAGTTGAATATGGCCCAATATGGGGATACTATAAAGGTTCTGTTTCCAAAGTTTCTTCTGGCTTCTTTTATGGGAATGCAGACCTGGCGCCAGGAACGTCAGAAGACCAATAAATTCACTATGGGAACTTCCAGGCAAATGACAACTCTCTCACACAAAACAAATCCAGAAGCTCACACGATGCTGAAGGACAAATTCTCAGTGTTCCCCCAGTTCATTGGCATGAATGCTGGTTTCAGACATGCTCTGAGAGAAGAAAATGGGGAATGTGTGGCTGGGAGAGACACTAGGGGAAATACTTCCATTGGTTTGCCCAAAATACTTGGATAAAGATCTTAATTATCTCAGATAATTGTTAACTTGCTGCAATAGTGATCTGAACTCCCTAAGAAAGGTAATCTGTGTGAATATAAGTTATTTGATGGCTGGTCTCAAGGGCTGCTACGCTACGACTTCCCAATTTGGACTGAATTTTAGTTGTGGCTGTCTCCAGGGGCAGAATAAAAGTACAGACAGGCTGGAGGAGTCCATCCAGGAAAAAAGCAGTAGCTTGAATGCATCCACATGGCATTGAATACAGAGGAGTTAACAAAAGCATTATGTAAAGGAGACAGTTTGTCTCTGTTGGGGTTATAACCAGCTGGTAACTGGGAATTTAAACAACTGAGATTCAAAGTCCGTTTTTTTGAGGGATTTCTCTACTATGGAACCAGTCTAGTCACATAGCACGTGTATTGTTGACAAGTAGTGGAACTGCAGAAAGATAAAACTAAGAACACAATAAAAGAAATAATCTCGGAGCCCCCATATTAAAACAAAGAAAAACAAAAGCCAGAAAGTAAAGAAAGTCTTAATTCTTTTAAAATTCTACACAAAACCAGCATTAAAGCCATATCCCATATTCTGATTGGAGCTAAAGTTTGAAAATATCAAAGTTGGTATTTCTGGTTCAAGCCCGTTTCACTAATAGTCAAAACAAGAGCCTTCTAAGCCTTCAACTCATCTGTTTAAATGCGTTAGTTTTCTAAACAATGTATGGAGAAGGAAATATTCACTTTGAAGTGTGAGCATCGTGCCCGCTCTGAATACTCATCTGCGGTATAAAGAATAAGGGTAGAGGAATTGGGATTGCGGCAGTGAGCACCCACGGAAAGCCCATCTTTCAAAGGAATAGCTTAATTTCTTGTATTTGGCAGGTCCTGGTAAAGGCTGTTTAGAATTTTCTTTGCCAAACTGCTTATGGTTAACAACCTTCTTTCCACATCCTCCATCTCCAGACCAATATTCCTTCTGCTGCCACTGAACCCGTATGAGTCATCTGCTTTAAACTATGTGGTGGTCATACAGTACATCAACCTGCACACACACACACACACAGAGTAAATTAGGGGAAAATTGATGTCAAGACCTATCGAGTACGAAGGGCCTTTTAAAACCAACCTTCAGAATGTGCTAATATTTACACATTCCCAAACCACCTGGAAATACGTTCCAACTGCTTGAAAGCATTTTCAATATCGTTTCAATGTATATGCAGCCATTCTCAGCTGTACGTCAATTTACCCTAAAATCTAATGATAATTTGATCTCTTTGAAAAAACACCTGGCCCAATCCTGGCTTTTAGAGGAAGTCAAAAATCCTATTTCAACCAAGGAGTCGGGTTTTCTTTTTCTGCAACAATTTTTAGAAACTTTTTTTTTCTTTCTTTTTATTCTGGAGATCCAACTTACTTGTTTTAAGGCTGCGCTTTTCTATAATCTTGAATAAACAGTTTTCTTTCTTCTTGCAAATGGGAGAGAGTTGGGATTTCACTAGGTCTGAAAAAGTTTTGATGCTGAGTATGTCAGAGAAATGATGAAAATCTGAATATGGGGAAACTTAAAAATATAGATTTGTTTGTGTTATGCACATGTAAGGTTTAGGTCTTTATATTATCTCTAGATCTCTATCAAAGATTTGATAGAAATTAATAGTTACAGTCCATAATTGAAGATACTATTGACTTTATTTTTGATTGCATTTTTATGTTCTGTCAAACTAGAACAAATAATCTTAATTTTCATGAATCCAGCTCTGTCTGGACTCAGCTGCAAATACGCAAATAAGCAAGAAGTTTATTTTGAAATCTCTTTTAAATAAACGATTGTGTACCTCAGGTTTCAAAGAAAAAGAACAACCAAAAAATCTAGAAGCATTCGTGATCCTTTTAATTCTCCTGCAGATAAGAGGTGAGCTTAAAGTCACTGGAGTCAGTCTGCACCTGTGTTTCTTTCTTCCCGGTAGCAATAATTATCCTCCTTACGAATGAACTGTGACATTTAATTGCCTATAAACACATTTTAAGATCTGGGGATGGATGTTACTATTCAGTTGGAAAACGTGGTGAATTTCTTTCAGGTGTTGATATGATTACAGCCCACCCCTCTTGCTGCCATGGGGGGCACCTGGTTCATACCCAGGAGGATTCATGGACATCCAAAGTTTAGGAGGTGCAAATTCAAAGTGCTCAATGCAAGGAAAAAAAAAAATCATATAAAATAGTAGGGATGGATCCTTTCTGCTCACTACGTGGGGGTAAAAGTTCGATCCCTCTCCCAGTTAGGTTGGTGGAATTCTTGCTGGTAATATTAGATTTAAATTAGTTAAAATATGTGTTGCTTCAAAAGAGTTAATACTGCAAGATTAATGGCCGTTATAAGCACGTTGCAGATATCAGGAGTTTGTGTTATAAAATGTAATAAGCACATCAACAGATGGTCTGGTAGATGCTTATAAGCCACGGTTACAAGCAGGCGATTGACCTGTTGGACTCTGTAGCAATCTCCACAACTGACTGCCCGTGGATGCGAACACCTCTCAGTCATTCATTAACTCTTTGTAAAACTATTTACTCACTCACGCCATCAGTGTACAGTGTGATCGCGTTGCTACCGCCTGCAAGGGGAGCAGGATAGAGCCCTAATTACTTGCAACAGTTTATTAATTCAATACATTAACGGCAGGCACGTTTTGACAGCCGCGGTGCCGGAGCGGGGAAGCCGACAGACGCTGGAAGCGAACGGCAGCTGTTCGCCTGCACCTATCCCTCGCTCCTGCCGCCGCGCTCACCTTCCAGGTGTCTTTTTCAGCTAATTTGTCACATTGGGGAAACACGAAAAGGGGAGACAAACGTGAGAACAGGGAGGTTGGGTTTGGTAGGGAAGGGAAATTGCCGTTGCCGCGCCGCGCCGGCTCGGCGCGACTGCAGAGCGCATCGACAGCCTCTTAAAACGCTGTCAAAAAGGCACAAACATCAGCATAATTTATCGGTGGCTATTTTAGGCAGGTGCACGGGAACTCTAAATATATGGCATTCACCGCTTGCGGCAGTTGCTATGGATATGATATCTCAGGCCTGTAACTCGGGTTATAAATGCTGTTGTGTGCTTATTATTGTTGTTGTTATTAAAACATGAATTTTATAGTTATTCCTGCTCAGCTCCTGCCCCTAAATCGTCCATGTAACTGCATACTTCTTTGTTTGAAGGAGGGATGTGTGTGGGAAAGAAGTAATAAACAATACCCTTCCTTCCCTTCTGCTTTTTATTTGTTCCAGAAGGGACCAATTTCGAGCCACTGTTTGCAGTAGTATTAGGGCCAGGAGGATTAGAAATCACTCAGAACCAAAGAAGCATCCTTCATTTGGGTCTATCTGATTAGTGAATGACAACAGGACCAGAGGAAATGGTCTGAAGTTGTGACAGGGGAGGTTTAGATTAAATATTAGGAAGAATGGCTTCACTGAGAGGGAGGTCAGGCACTGAAATGGCCTGCCCGGGGAGGTGGTGGAGTCACCAAGCCTGGAGAATTATACCCTGGAGTATTTAAGAAACGTGCAGATGTGGCACTTCAGGACACACTTTAGTGCCTGAGATTGTTGGGTTGGGTGTTTTGTGGGGTTTGGGTTTTTTTTTGTGGTTGTTTTCTTGGGGGGGTGGGGTGGGGTGGGTTGTGGTTGGTTTTTTTGGTGTGTGTATAGTTGGACTTGATGATCTCAAAGGTCCCTTCCAACCATGAAGATGCTGTGATTCTAGTACACTGGTATTTAAGTCTTGCCCATATCAAACACGTCTGCTCCTTTTTTCATTCCCCTCCATTTCTCCTAAGAGGTTGGTCTCCTGCAGCCACAGGGATTCTGCTCAGCCCTCTCTCTCTCTCTTACAGCGACATGGTTACTTCTGCCCAAACCCTGCCCAACGCTGCAGATCTGGGAAAGGAAAGACGGCCGGTGGATGGAGAGGCTCTACAGATAACCTTGGCCACTGCAGAGGAGTTAACGGCAACCTGCCCACCCAGCGTCCATCCGAGTGTGTGCTGTGCTCCTGTCTTCTTGCCAAGAGGAGAGTGAGCACTTCCCTGCAGTCAGGAGCCTGTGAAGGTCATTTGGTACGGGATGTTATTCACAGTGGAGCAAAAAGTGGCAAATGTGTTAAAAACCGGGCAACCTGCATTTTACCTAACAATGAAGGGCTCGTTAGGAGCCTATCAAATGCAGTATATCGGTGGAGATTTTGGGGAAAAAGGAGTGATGTCCAAGGATCCGTAGGCGTCCTTCAGGTGTACAGATCACACCCAAGTTGTGTAAAAGATGTACCGTTAACCTGCGTGTAATTCCTACCCCCCACACTTACTTACCTACACCCACCCACCTACAACCAAAATGTTCAGCCTGAAACAGAGCCTGGACAAGGTGATCTGGAGAAGAGCACTTCAAGGAGCCCCTGGAGAAGAGGTGGCAGCTGCGGTGGGTGCTCTCTGCCACTGGGAGCCTGGCAGAGGCCATGCACGGAGCTGTCGAGACCTTTGGAGAAGCAGCACCTCAAGCAGACCCAGGCAATGCTCCGTGACGGCTGACCTTCATCCTGGGGAACTGACACGGTTGGAGAAGGCAGGAGAATAAATTTCAACTGCTCCTTTACGCCGGTAATACAAAATGTTCAGATGCTTAAAGGTTATGACAAGCTCGCGTCTGCTAAAGAGGTCAGTCTGCCCTGAAATTGTTGCAGAAGCCAAAATAAAGTCTAGTCAAGCCTATGTGGAGGACGAGTACCGAGGCAGGGAAAATAGTGAGGCCTCTTTCTCCCCAGAGGTGGCCCCAGAAAGCAGCAGTAAGGCTGCTGTTAAAATTAAAATATGGCTGAGTATTAGGATATTTGCCTTGGGCAGATACATGTTTTGAGAGACCGGGGTCAGTGGCTGTTTTAACCGCGTTGTTTCATCCCCACTGCCCCACTTCCTGAATTTTCCACTTAAGCGGCGTTTTAAACAGGACGCAGGTATGCTGGTGGCATTCAGCATCACACTCCAGAGGGTAAAGTGTGTGTGTGTGTATTCATGTGTTTCTTTCTGTCCATCTGTCTATCTCAAGGACCATAAACCAGCAGTGGAAAAAGGGGAAGGAGAGGAAGAATCATTGTAGAACCAATGGGACAGAGAAGAAAGTGATTTTCTCCTGTAAGGGAAGATCTAGGCATGGCAAAATGATTTCTTACGCCAATGGAAACTGTAGTTTAGACTTTATGGGCAAAAAGAAAGGAGAGGAAAACTTTGCACAATATGGGTGGTACATACCTTATTTTAAAAATGTTTTATTTATTTATCATTAGTGGCCTCGGGTAGGAGGCACTGCCAAGGATTGGGATCCCAGCAAATTGATGGGCAATAACAAAAGAAGAGTGGCTGCTACAGTTCAGAGCTGAGCTGCTGGGCAAGAGGCAGCTGGCAGAAAAAGTGGTGGAAGAGCGACCTGACAAAATAGACAAGGTAGGAAAAAACAGAGGGGTGGTTTCAGCAAATCTCAGCAAAGACTGCAAATGGCTGCAACTTGGAAAGCCTCCTCCTAACCTACCCCCAATGTATTCAGATGGATTTGGGGCAGGTGACAATCTATAGGATTTTTGCATTTTGAATACCTCATTTAATCCACTTGCTGAAAGTTTTTCCCTTTTGGATTGGGTGTGTTCATACCCAGTCGGTTTTGCTTTCTTGTGATGAAGTTCCAGCAAAATATTGTTAATCACTTCTCGATTCAAAGAAAGGCTTAAGCTATTCAAGCTGCTTTTAGGAGCCGAGTGTGTTCAGCCATAGGATGTCAGATCTGGGTTCCCAGTAAATAAAGACTTCTCACCACTTGATATCAACCTCCTTTGTGCAGGTCTATAGATAAAAGCAGAGGCAAATGGTGTTGAGAAGGGAACAGATTTACTCATGAAGCACCTTTGCACATAACCATGAAAATTACCTTTAATTTGTCCAAATTATAACTCTTTAATTTTGCACATGGTGCATGCAGTACAGTTCCCTTGAGGTTTTCATCAAAGATATGACCGTGCTGTGGTTGTACACGTTGAAAAACCCGGAGTTAAACATTTCCACTGAAAATAACAGGACCACTCTTGGAGAAAGCTGCCAACATACAGGAGCTGAATCTGATTAAAAGCGTGCGCTGAAGCCGAGCGTGTGTAGGTGCGTGGCTGGCACTGAAAGGAAAGCTGACGAACACGTGAAAGGGTAAAGAAGGCTGGACACTGGGCAGAGCTCTCCTCTTCACCTCTTAGGAGTACAGAGCTACAGGCATCTCAGCAGCCACAGAAAAAGAACTTCTTCCCATCTACCTTCACAGAATACAAAGTAAAGATGTCCTGGTGGAATCCAGCCAAATAATTCCTAATTATGAATTTTGCATTGACAGTTCAGAAGGATGGAGAGCACTGCGAATGCTGCTGGGTCAACTCTGTCCTTATTGCCATCTTTTTTTCTTTTTTTTT
>VZRU01008400.1:313-15387 GCA_013398155.1 Pedionomus torquatus
CCCCGACGGGGAGCCACCTCCCCACGCTGCGCTCCCGCTCTTGCACCATCTTCCAACTGGGAACAAACAGGAGCCACCCACCCGCCCTCGTGCTGCCCCTTATCTGGGTGTCACCCCCCAGACGGCGGGGCTGCTCGGCAGCTGGTGGGTGGCAGAAGCTGCTTCCCGCCCCCCAAGGACAAGCAGGGTCTTGGCAGGTTGGTTGAGAAGCAGCTCCGTCCCCTCCCCGGTAACACCAGCCGCCCCCGGCACAACAGAACCACGGAGGGAAGAAAATAACCCACAGCATTGACCAAAAATGGCAAGAACAACTGCCCACCTGCCCAAAATTTTGGAGCAAAGACCCAGAACTCTGCACACCTGAAGTTTACCCACGACTTGGCTCCACACAAGCGCTACACCGGCCCCGTCTCTGAATTTTCCAAGTGCCAGACAGCAGAAGCACTCACTCCCCTTGGAGAGGAACCAAACAGCCCCAAAAGCCTGGATTTGGAGGATGTGTTGGGCTCGGGGCAGACTCCAGAGAGCAGACACCCGCTCAGAGAACACAGAGCCCGCGACAAACCCCCACCGAAACCGTCCCCAGCGCCTTTCAGGTGAGAGGGGGGGCGAGGAAGAAAAAAAGAAAGCCAGAGGAGTTGTTTTAATTTTCCTGATTTATTGTGGCTACCGGCAACGACACTCATTGGCCAGATTCACTAATTGCAGTGCTGCTTGGACACGGCGCGGCGGCAAACGCCCTCCTCCTCGGGAACCAGGTCAAGGGGGTCTGAACCCGCATCTGGAAACGGTTCTTACTCCCTTGGAGGACACCTTCGCTCCCGCCCCAGCCCCACGACCTTCTTCACCTTCTCCTGATCTCCACACTCGGCTCTGCACACGCGGCTTCGGAGTCATCCTCCTCCTCCAGGGGTTGGGGGAAGAAACCGCAATTATTGATGAATTACAGTGGGAAGCGGGGAGGTCACAAGGACCCTGGAGAGACCACGAGCCACGGTGCCTCCTGCTCTCCTGGCAGTGGAATACGTCTCCGAGCGCGCTCATTAGTCGAAAATTACCAGCTAAAAGGTATTTACAAAGGCCACCAGAAATCCTTCCTGAGAAGGACGGCGTATGGTTTTATTAGTGCATTGAAATGGCATTGCCAGGCACAGGACGCAGGGATCCGCTCTCGGCAGCCCCTTACTGAGGGTAAAGCTCCACTATCATCGCGTGCCCCTGCGAGGAGAGAGAGAAACATCACAAAAATGACTTAATTATCCCAGACGCGCTCAGCAGGAGATGTCTGTCTCCCGACCGCCTTAAATCCAGAGGGGAGATGAAAATCCAGAGCAGATTTCACTGAGAGGACAACGCTGACAGCTCTGGGATGGCACAGAAGACCTTCAGGCTGGCCAAGGCACAGAGACCACCTTCTCTGGCTCTCCTGGGCCAAACTGGGAATTCAGGGTGGAGCCAGGTCCCTGCAGAAGTGCCACCAGTCACTGTGACCCAAACCAGGGCTCCCCCCCCCCAGTTTCAAGAGCTGCAGAAAGAACCTCATTCTTCTTGTAAAGATTTTTCTTCATAGAAATCATAGAATGGTTTAGGTGGGAAGGGACCTTAAAGCCACCCCTGCCCTGGGCAGGGACANGACCTTAGAGCCCCTTCCAGTCCCGAAAAGCCCCCCTATGGGGGGACTGGAAGGGGCTCTAAGGTCTCAGGAGACTCTTCTTCTCCAGGCTGAACCCCCCAAGTCTCTCAGCATCCCTGTGGCCCACAAATCTCTGTTTCTTCTTAAGATTAAAAAAAATGACACCCACAAGTCCCAGTTTGGGAAGTCTTTGAGAGCCACCAAACAAAACCCCCAGAACACGGGAGAATTCTCTCCTCCCCTCTTTTGGATCACGCAGGCAGCAATTCCCATCGCTCCAGGGACGATTGAGACGGTCACCAACACCCAGTGCCACGGGATTTCAGAGGTGGCCCCAGAGCTGGTGTAACTGGGCAGTGTTTCACAGCAGCTAGAGGAGCAGAAATGCTGCCCCTCGGCAGAGGGAACGGCGCAGCGTCCTCACCTGCCCTCCCGCAGCGCAGGCGGCCACCAGCCCGTACTGTCCTCCTTCCTTCTTCAGCCTGTGGGCAGCCGTAATCACCAACCGGCAACCAGTGGCCCCAAAGGGGTGTCCCAGCGAGAGGGAGCCACCCCAGGTATTGAACTTCTCCAGAGGAGGGGCTCCCACCTGCAAGGGGACACAGAGGGACACACATCCTTCACCTGTCTGGAAGGAGACAAGCCCCACCGCACCTCCCTGGCCAGCCCGGGCCACTCGACAGTGTTCCCTGGCACCTACAAGTGCCTGATGACAGCACAAAACACTGCAGAACAGCCCAAAACCACCTAAACACCTTTCCTGCTTCCACTGCAGTCAGACAGGCATCCCCCCTGCTGCTAAAAAGCAGGACTGAAGCCCTCCTGCAGTTTTAAACTCCCTCCTCTGCAATCACTGCTGTTACGGCACTCAACCTCCACCTCCTGCTGACAACGGGAGCATCATCATTCCCAGAGAAGCCACTCAGGTTGGGATTTGCCGACCAGAGCTCGGGACACGCTGCTGCTCCTCACAGAAGGCCCTGCCTTGCAGCACTGCTGTCCCCTGCTGCAGCGAGGGATTCAGTCCATCCCAGAGCTCCAGTTAACGATAAAAGCCTCCTGACCGCGTCCTACCTTCGACTTCCTGCCCATGTAGTTTTGTGCAAACCAGTCGGAATCCATGGCTTTCAGGTTAGCCAGGATCTGCCCCTGGAAAGGAGAGGAAGGCAGAATCAATAAGGCAATGGCAGATTTTGAGGAACTTGCTGTTTTCTCCTGGCAAACAGGAGATACCCCGAGAGGAGCTACAGCCCCAGAACGAGTACAGGCAACAGAAAAAGTTAACGGGGATCAGCCCCATTAATCAACCTTGGCTCGAACACAACACTGTCCAATTAACAGGCCTCCTCATACATCCTCCACCCAAGCAGTAGGTGAGGTGCAGAAGTGGCTTCTTTCATACAAAGGTCTCAGGAAAGCAAGATTATCTTTTCACCTATTAGTTTTAAAGGATCTGCATTCCCTCGGAGACTTTAAGCCACTGTTAGCATGGACTGTCCATGTAAAAAATGTTACATCATAGAATTCTAAGATGGCTTGGCTTGGAAGGGACCTTCAAGATCATCTAGATCCAAGCCCCTGCCCTGGGCAGGGACACCTCCCACCACACCAGGCGTACAGTACTTCTCTATAGACAGAAATGTAGAATTACTACACTTGGTGAGTGTTTTGCCAAGGGCTTTCACCAAGATGAGAACAGACGCCTGCAGAGTGGGATCTGGCAGCTAGAGGCATTTTAGGGCTCAGAGTACTCACGGCAAAAGCTTCGTGGAACTCAAACACGTCGATATCGGCCATGGTGAGCCCAGCCTTCTCCAGCACTTTGGGAGTGGCGTACGTTGGCCTGAAGAAGAGTTAAGGAACAGAAGCCTGGCATGAACAGGCTGTTTTTTGTCCCACTCTGTTTGTCCCACTCTGATGGCAACCACGAGCACCGACACACCAAGACGTGCCCTGGCAGATCAGGGTGTTTCCACCACCCACCCCCCCTCCCAAGTCACACCGGCTCTCACACCACTGAGAGAAGGTCCGAAGAGGTGGAAGATCTCCTGAGAGACTTTCCCCCAAAAAACCAAAGGTGTCACAGCACATCAAGGCTGTTGTGCTTGTACAGACTGTCAGGGAATGCTCTGACACCGCCACCTACCCCAGCAGCAGCTGGTCCTTTGGATCCTGGGACACGTACACAAAGTCCCTGCAGGGGAGAAAAGCTGTTAGTAAGAGGAAGAGGAACAGAAGGAAGCGAGAGCAGACTTTGGACGCCACGCAGAGTCTCTTTTTACCTTAGGTAGGCCTTTGGTTTGTATCCCATGGCCAGCGCCTTCTCCTCGGACATGAGCAGAATTGCTGAAGCACCGTCTGTCTGAAAGGGGCAGACAAACCTGGTGAGGTCACCCCTGAAGAGCAAGACACCCCGCGCACAAAACCAGCTCGAGAGCCCTTCTGATGGCATGAGAGGGATCTAACCACAGCTTCCAGGACATCCCCGAAGGATACAGCACAAATGAGGCAGTGGCTGAGCTGACGGATGGTAGCACACACACTGCTGAAGCCCTTCCTTACAGTCCAGACCCACAACCCCCCTGAGTTCAAATGGGACAGGGGTCCCAAACCGCCCCGCTGGTCCCGAGGACAAGTTTCACCCCAAAAAACTCACCTATCTGCTCAGCCCCATCCCAAAACTGATGATAATTCTGGGATAAGTCACAGGCTCCCCATGAACATCATGGCCCCAGCACACGATCATTTCTTGGACAAGAGCTCAAGCTGGCCTATAAACCTGCCTTGGACAGCACACCAACGGCGCTCCAACTGCCCCAAACACCATGGCTGTGGCGTTTCCAGCCTCTCTAAGTCCCCAGGAACACTGAGGAGCAAATATCACTGGTGCTGGAAGAGCCCCAGCAGTAGCTACTTGCTTCCTTTGAAGCTCTCATCACAAACAGCTTTTTAAACACAGCAGAATCCATCAGGAACAAGAGAGTCACCTCAAGGCCTCTGCAGGAGGCAGCTGCCTTCCACCAAGCCTCAGGAACTGGGGCTCAGATACACCTCACCTAATTTCCACTGCTAATTGGACTTCAGCATCTCAAAAATCTTCCCATAAAAGCAGTAAAGGGAGAGAAAGAGCTGTCTTCACACACAGTAGACAGCTCACTGGAGATCTGCTGATGAAACCTCTCCTCCCCCTCTGCAGATTACAGGGCGAGCCTTAAAGTGACTAGGTTAGAGTAAAACCACTGATTTCTAGACCCACAGTGTGATCAGCCCCATCCTGGGACAGAATTTCAAGGTGTGAATGATTGACCCTGACCAGACAGCTCCAGGAAAGTAAACGGCTCAGAGGGACCAAAATCTCAGGGGCTTCCCCAGATCGTGATACACCTCAAAGTTACCCTCGGGAAATCCCAAAGCGGGTGAGATGTTACAAAGGAGACAACTTGTTCCCACAGATATTCCCTGCTTGATCCAGGTGCCTGTGGGAGGGTTTATCCCCCTGGCTTACCAGGAAGGAGGAGTTGGCAGCGGTGACGGTTCCGAAGGGCTTGACAAAAGCTGGCTTCAGCTTCCCCATCTGCTCTAGTGAGGAGGGACGGATCCCGTTATCTTGGGTGACAGTATCTTTGCCTGTTGATGAGAAGAGAGAAGGGGGGATAAAACGGAAAAAAAAAAAAAAAAAAGGAAAATTTAAACTACAAAAGTCAGCCACATACGTGAGTTTGCACATCGGAAGTCCAGGGGCTAAAGGCAGGAAATCAGAAAGTTGTGCTTTTTATGACAAGTGGGAGAAGGAAAAAAGTAGGGAAAACCCATTCATGGCATCAGGGTATTTAGCACAGCTGAAAAACAGCACTTAAAATTTGAAGCTATGTCACTCTCTCAGAAGACTGCAAAAATGAAACACTGCAATCTATGTAGTGTAAGAGGAAAAAAAAAAAAAAAAAAACACATGGAAAACAACCCTCAATAAAAGAACTGACAATCAGATTATGAAGCCTAAACTGGAGAACTGGGGCCAAATCAGAACACATTTATTGGCCAAGGTTTGAAGAACAGGTAACGGGACAAGATAGGGCAAGAGGAAACGGCCTCAAGTGAAGATTGGGAACAATTTCTCCACGGAAAGGGCTGTGAAGCCTTGGCAGAGGCTGCCCAGGGCAGTGGTGGAGTCCCCATCCCTGGAGGGATTTCAGAGCCGGGCAGACATGGTGCTGAGGGACACGGGGCAGTGGTGGGATGGGCAGTGCTGGGTGGATGGTTGGACTCCAGGGTCTGAAAGGTCCCTCCCAAGCCGGACAGTTCTGTGGTTCTGTATCTAGAAATGGCTGTTTAAAAACATGCTCCCGTGTCAGTAGCTTTCCGGGGAGAAACAGGCAGCATTTTGAAGAAATAAAACCCTATCAGACACACAGAACTTGACCCATCTGACCCCCAGAACTTCCCCTTCCTTTTCTAAATGAAGCATTTCTTTTTTTTCAACGGGTGTGCACTTCAGTGAACGCGTGCACTTTTACCTGGCACTTTGAAGGGCACCACATCGACCAGCAAGCCGCCGTCCTGGGCTTTCTTGGCGAGCGTGTGCGAGCGGAGGGCGTACTCATCCTGCTCCAGACGGGAAACGGCAAAGGCGGCGGCCAAGCGATCGGCCGAGTGCCCCATGGTCTCGCTGGTGGAGAACTCTGCCACGGCTGGGAGCTACAAAAAACAAAACCAGGGTTGTACCCAACCCCCTCCTGCGTTTCACAAGGACTCCCCCCCATGACGATGATCTGACTTTTGGGGCTAGTGTGAAACAACATCCCCCTGGGACGTTACAACTCCTGGTCCAATCCCTCCTCACGCAAATCGAGCAGCAGCAAGTGATTTCCACTCAGCTCTCCACCTTCCAGCAGCACTCAGGAAATCCCCACATGGATTTAAGCCTGCAGTTTTCCTGTCTTATTTAGGCTTTGGATGTCATCTCTGCTGGATGAGAGGCAGCCAGCAGCGGCAGGGTGGTTCAGGAGGGAAGTCCTTTTCCTTCCCATCTCCACCAGGTCACAACTCTCCTCCCTCCTGACCTCCACGGCAGAGGAGTGGCTCCCTCTACAGCAGGTTCCTGGCATTAACCAGCAACCAATTCTCATCGGTGCCCAAACTGGGAACTGAAAATGTCCAGCACCCAGCAGGATGTGGCCCAGGAGCAATAAACCTAAGCTGAATTTAAGACATATTAGTCAAAAAACTAATTACTACCCTGAGGATGCTCCTCTCTGATATTGAGCATGTTACTTCTATTACTCAAGAAACAAAAATTCCCCCAAGCCTTTAGGACCCTCGTGGAAGTTTGATACTGAGGAGGAAAATAGCTCCTACTTTGTAGCCTCCAGCAGAGTTTGTCCAGGAGTTGCAGGAGGAGAGGGAGGTTTGGAATAAGTTAGGTTTACTGAAGACTAACGTGTAAGAAAACAAAGCAGAGTCACAAATGCTGTGAGACCCATTAATCAACTGCATTTGTAACCGAAAGCACAGGACAGGGATCCAATAAAAGTGAGCCCCAGGCAGCCAGCTCTCTCTTTTTAAACACTCTCTGTTGAGGCTAAAAAAAAGAAATCACCTAAGCCAACCTGTCTGCACCTCCTCATACAATGGTTTAGCCTAAATAGCTAAATGCCTGAAAAAACAATTACCTCCGGAGCAAAGTAGTCAGGGCGGATTTTGGAAATCAGGGAGAGCTTTTGGCCCAACGTCTTGGCTCGGTTGAGGGTGAGCATGGTCTTCCTCATCTTCCTGCTGTGCCGAATGGGGACGTCTGACATTAACTCCACGCCCCCCGCCACCACCACGTCGCACTGGCCGGCCGCGATCATGCCCACGCCTGCGGGACGAGAGAGTGCCCGTGAGAGCTGTGGGGAGAAGCCACGCTGACCCCGTCAGTAGACACTACTACCTTTCATTTCCTCCCCCAGGCTCTGGCTTTGGCCGAGTTGCACAACACGGGCTCAGCAGAGGCCGAGCAGATGGAACAGACATTTTCTGAATCAGGCAAGTTCCTGATTTTCCACTGCTTTTTGCACGCAGCACTTGGGAGAAGAATATCCCCAGGGATTCAGGACAATAACCATGTCTCTTTTTTTTTTTTTTCCTCTGTTTAGGCTAAGTTAAAGATAAAAGCAGCCTGAAAGGCTGCAACATCCTCATCATGACGTAGCTTTTTCCTCCCGAGGTAACAGGGACACTGGGCAGACGATCGCTGAAAGCAAAGGGTGACCAGGGGCTGGCCTACAGCATGTATTGTACTCAGTTGGTTCCAAAGCTTAGTATTATAGTTTGCTGGTTCAAAAAGTTCCCTTCCATTCCAGAATTCCTTCAGATGCTCCCTAAGGAGTGCAGGTTAGAGGAGGGACATAGGGGAGTTGCTAAACCCCTCCTCAAACCCACAGCATGCGCTCCCCAGCCGACATACCTGTGGTCATAGCCTGGTTTGACGAAATGCAAGCCATGGTGACTGTGTGGGCTGGAGTTTTGTCAGAGAAACCGGCTCCCAGGGCAGCCTGTGAGCAACACAGAATGACTGTGAGAACACCTACGCCTTTTGCCCCGCAGGGTCAGAGCCACCATCTGCAGACCAAGCTGAAAACAAGCATGTCTGGGCAATTCATGCAGCAGCTCATCCCCTCTCCGGCCTCTGGAAACAGGAGGAGACGTCTCCAGGACTCTCAGTTGTGTTATGGATAGTGTCCCCCATTAATAGAGGGACAAACTAATGGCACACTTCACAATTTCAACTATTTGGCATCATCTTTGGTTCACCTTATGTGCAAAGGCAGCACGTGAAAGAAATTATCTAGACCCCCAGGGTACGAGGTGGCAGGATTTGCTTGACACAGAACAGACCAACATTTCCTGCCGCACAGAAAGCAGTGGTTTTGTTTGGCCCAGCTGAGAGAACAGCCTCCCACAACAGGAAAACGGCTCCCAGCGAGCCCTTCCCTAGTTGAGATGTGGCCAAGTAGTTTAAAGTTCAACAGTTGTTCCCGAGTTAAAATTACGCCGCGGGCTCAGCTGACTGGCAGGTGACCAAAGCAAGTATTTGCATCTAACGAGGCTAAAAACCACCCGTGGAACTGGAGAACCTCGTAACCTCCAAAGTCTTTCCAGCCCAGGTTACATCATGCTTTTGCCTGGTCACAGAGATTATAGGAAAATCACACACTGCCTCTGTAACGTTACTGCAGGGGACCAGCTTCCCCCTGGGCACAATACGTGAATCGTGGTTTCTGACTGGCAGAAACAAGGGCAGGGAAGCTCCTCCATTTCAAAGCACTCACCAGCTGCACGGGATCAGCAGCTAAAATAAATAAATACCATGGTATTCAACCAAAGTATGCTCTGGTGCTCTCAAGTGGTTTAGGTGAGCCGGCGTTTGAGTCCACCTGGCAGCCGGAGCGATCAGTATTCATTAACAAAAGCTCCCCATTTGGGAAAGAATCAAGCAGAGGCTTCGCAGCGCTAAAACACACTCGATCTAGGGCAGATTTCAACAGGAGGCAGAGCCCCCCCATGGTTATTTCACAGACAACACTGCACAACTGGTTCATACCCCCCAAATCACCTTTAAATTAACCTTTTCATTTGCCCCCGTGACCCACCTCTCTGGCAACATTGCTGGTTTTCACCTCCTGGATAACTGTGCCGTAGACGATGTAATCCACAACGTCCCTTGGGACACTGGTCCGGTTCAGCAACCCCCTGAAGGAGCAGAGCAAAACAAGCAAGAATTTCACCCTCAAAGCAAGAAGTTCTCACAGTCCTCACTCATCCTCTTTCCACCACCAGAACAAGGCAGCAATGGCGATACATCTTCTGCCCCACATTCATATGCACACAGAAGAGTCTTGTGTGCATATGGACTTAATGAAAAGTGTAATTGACTACAAACTGCAAATAATGGTGGTGATAATATCCCCCTAAATGATTACACCATTTCATAAAAGCAACTACTCTACACCACCAAGACCCCAAGATGGTTGTTATTATCTTAGAATCATACAGTTGGAAGGGACCTTTCAGACCATGGAGTCCAACCTTCAACCCAACATCAACAAAACCCACCACTAAACCACACCTCTAAGCCAATCTTCCCCAATTTGGAGTATTCTGACATCAAAATTAAAGGAAGAGGGCCTTAAAAGATAACAAAGCCCACCACCTTTGGCGTAGAAACACATAAAACCTTCAGTAAAGACACAGGAAATAAGGGGTGCGCTTTCAGAGCTCGTTATCAAATACATTGCACAACTTGGCAGAAGACCTTGACAAACCTGCCGCCGCGGCAAATCCCACAGCAGCAGCGACCCAACACCTCTGCGATTCACACGCAGCTTCACACGCCACGGACCACCAAATAAAAATGGAACTAGAGGCACTCCAATCAGTAATTTCTCTTCTGCAACGCACTGAAACCCACTCAACGTCCAGGAAAACTCCTTTTGCCCCCGGGTAAAGCCCTCTCCCCTTTTGACAGCGCCCTGCTCAGCTTCTCCACAGAACTGCCCCGCTGCCAACGAGCTTTCTCTGCATCACCCAGGTTGCTTTTTCACGACGAACTGTGGGTGCACCCCAACAGCAGCCGTGATCTCTGTGTTTAGGAAAACTACATGCAGTCAGAACTCCAATTAACTAAAATTCATCAAGCAGGATAACAATGTGATCTCTGTGTAATGGTACACTTCAGCACAAGCTGAGTGTAAACCCTAAGGCTTAAGCCACCTACTAAGGTGGTGACGGACCAGGAAAATGAAGCTCCTGGACCATTTGGAGATAAAACTAGAGCCTCAGCTTCCAAATCAAACGTGGAGGAGAAGCTCAACGTGAGCCGGCAGCATGCTCGCAGCCCAGAAAGCCAACCCCATCCTGGGCTGCATCAAAAGATGCGTGACCAGCAGGGCACAGGAGGGGATTCTCCCCCTCTACTCCACCTGCAATGCTGTGTCCAGCTCTGGAGTCAACAGAGAAAGGACATGGACCTGGTGGAACGGGGCCAGCGGAGGGCCACAAGGATGCTCAGAGGGCTGGTGCCCCTCTGCTGTGAGGACAGGCTGAGGGAGCTGGGGCTGTTCAGCCTGGAGAAGAGAAGGCTCCAGGGAGACCTTGGAGCAGCCTTCCAGGATCTGAAGGGAGCTCCAGGAGAGCTGGAGAGGGACTCTTGGTCAGGGACAGGANCCAACACAGGGACCCCAGCAGTTCAGCAGGTTTTCTGGGTCCTTTTAGCATTCAATTTACTTACTGAAGTGCTGCTCTTGCTAAGTCATGTGGCATAAGATCCACGTACCTGGAAGTTAAAAAGGAGAGACAGAGATTTAGGGGTGTCAGGAGCCAACCCAGAGGTCTGCTTCACTGCCATAAGCACTCAGCAGCAGCAGCAAGGAACTGCTGAAACACCAGAAATGCTCCACTGCGTTTAAAATCAAACGTTTTGTACCCCAGGTTGTGTAGACAGCATGTGTGTAGGTCAGCACACCATCACCGTACTGAAAAAGCAGCAGTGACAGAATAATCCACCCTAAGAGTTAGTTCTGCTCCTAACTCAGCTGTGAATTTGGTGGCCTAACAGTCTCATAAGAAGAGTCTACAGCAGGTTCTCTGCACCCCTCCTGTGAGTTCTGTGAAATTTATCTGCTCTAGATTCACCCCCAGCTTCCTCGAGATGTGCAGCACAAATCCTCCTTCCTCTCAGAAGTCACATCCCTGGGTCAAACTTCTTCAAATCAGTTTTTTTCCTTCGGGAAGCTGGAATAACCCCAGCAGCCCACCTAATCGCAACCTTCGGGACTCTTGGGCCTGAGAATAACTACGTTAAAAGGAACAAGCCAACTGTTTTCACAGAAAGATTCTGCTACGACCCAAGTCAGCCTGGATTCTTGTTTCATACTTACGAGGTGCCAGACTGCAAAAATGGAATACGGACGCCCTCCACCACAACAATATTCTTCACGCCGCTTTTGGTCAAGGTCTTCTTACTCTTAGGCTGGACTGCTAAGACAGAATACATGTCACCAACAATACCAGCAAGCTTCAAGTAAGTCCCTGTATAAAGTACTAAAAAGTGAGGGAAATGGTTCCTTTTGGTGCCCAAGTCAAAAGCAGAGTAGGAAGGACACCTGAGCTGTAATCTGGTGTCTGTCTGGCTAATTATCTGGTCTGAAAAGTGATTTAACAACTCGGTACGTCCCCCATCTGCAGAGACATTCATCTATAGCCACGCTGAGGCACAAAGACACGTAACTCCTACAAGTTACTGCAGGAACCTCTACAAATGCTGCACAGCTTACAACACAAATGAGAGAGCCCAAACTCAAAGCCTCACCCGGGGAGCAGCAAGGACTGCAAACCTAAGCCTAAGCACGTGCTCTTACTGCGCAGCAAAGGTGAAAGAACTCAAGGGAAATCAAAAGACAGTTCAAGAAGCCAAGTAAGGTGCACTCCCACAGGAAAGCAGGAGCAAGAAGAGTGTGTGCAGCCGCTGTGGGTAACTTGCTCCTTCTCTGTAAGGTGTCTGAGCACCTCAAGTTCAAGACAAAGCACGTCACGGTACAGTACTGTTCAGCAGGCCACTGTCAGAGCTCTCCTGGAGCAAGGATTGACAGAGTTCAGTGAGAATTCCCTAACCCAATCGGGCCTGCAAGTTTTAATGAGCACAAACAGCAGCATGAGGCCACTTTCTACAAGCTAGAAAAGGACAAAGACCTCTAAAAGCAGATTAAGTCCAGTTAAATACTGTACTCGAGCAAGCTGTGGGGTGAAGGCCCAGTTACACAAGGTTCTCCGTGCAAAGCCAAGGGGGAGCTGCTGTTTCCAAAATCCAGGCAGCTCAAAGCATTACAGTCACCTGAGCAACCCCCCCCAGATGAAACCCAGGGCATTGGATCCCAGCTTATAACCCCCAGAACTGGGCATGCTCAGCTGCTCCACTGAGATCTGAGCCTCTTACTGGTCTCACCAGACCACAGAGCTTCTCCTTGCCGGGGACAATCCCCTCCCCTTTGGTTAGGCCCCAACAGCTTAAAAAACCCCAAGGCCTCTGTTTAGACTCCAGAAATAGCAATCTATCAGGTGACAAGGGGACGTGAGCTCTGGACTGGGCAGAGCTGCTGGGAGCGAGGGACACTCAGAGGTTGAAAGGACTCTGCTCCAACCAGAGGTTTCCCTGGAGTTTTATTTGTTGGCAACTTTCTAGAACTAAGGCTGTCTGCGCGGTATTTCTGAGGTTTGTGTAGAACAAAACTCTGGGAAAGGGAGGCAGCTTCAAAAAGAGTCTTCTCCAGCACAGACCCACTGAGATTCCTGAAGTTTTTGACTTTACCTGCAGCTTGTAACTGTGAGGAAGAGCTGAGCGAGCGAGCAACTGAAAAACAAGACACGAAAAAGTAGATGTATCAAACCTGAAATGTTAAAAACATTTCTCATTTCTCAGAACTATTAAAAAAAATGACTAAGATAATGTAATAGTAACAAAATTGCACCTGAAGATCTGTGAGATTTTTGTTTTTTTAAGTTTACTCTCTTTATAAAAATTATATGGTTTGTGTTCCTCATTAACACAAGATTTGTCCCACATCTGACGTGGGAAGAGACAAACAGGACAACAACAGAATTAGTTAATTAAATAAAAAAACCAACCCACTCATCTTTTTTAGGATGACAATGGAACAGAGCTTCAGATACCAGCATCCATTCCAAACCCACCACAAACCCCAGAACTTTATGACCTACCAATTCAAGCGTTATAGGTACTTACAGAGCCTGGCAGCCCATGCTGAGGAAGCAGGGAGGTTTCTGACAGCATGGCTCAGCATGGAAGTCATCTTGCTATAGCTAGAGAGCTGGAGAAAGACTGATTTTAGTCCAATCTGGTCTATTCGGAACAATTTCAAGGTAAGCGATCTGCCTGCTCTACTCAGAGCCAAAAAAAGTGAAAAAACAGAAGCAACGCCAGGGGCAGCGGCACAGAGAATGATTTCCTGTTACACTTTTTGAACAGCATCTACCACCGGAGGAGTCTGGCTTATGACTGTGGCCTGCAAACGTTCCTGTAAATAAATACTCATCTCCCCAGTGACCCAGCACCGGACTCACAGCAGGCAGGGCAGTTTTCAGTTCCCCTCCCGATAACTGCTCCACTGCTTCCCCACTGGAAAATTGTCCCCATGCCCAGCCAGTCTCGCTGCCAGCCTGACTCTCCTGACGCACTCTCCTTGGCACAATGTCCTGCTGCTACCCCTCCTTTTAACCATTGATGCCAACCTCAGTAACTTCCGTCGCGTATCCCCATGGGAAGCAGAACAAGGTGGTACCCACAACTCTAAAAACTTCATCTGCTGCCTCCCCAAAGCTCATTTCAAAACAGAGTTTCCCTACAAACAAATCCTCATCTGTAGTTTTCACTGTGAGAAATGGTCCTCATGGCTCCAGATCTTTGGCTGCTTGGTCGCCTAACTTTTAGCATTCAAGCTAACACAGCTCTCTCTCTCAAATTCACACATTTTCCCCAAAGGGTTAGAAAAACACCTGCAGTCCCAAGCCCAGCCCACTCAGGTATTGCAGTTCTCTACAGCTTCTTGAAACTCAGCGTAAGCTGCCAGCCACGCTTTACCTCTCACACCCTACAGCTCTGGACGTGCCACGCAGCACTCCTCATTCGCCAGCCTGCTCCGGCCACACTGGCTTCCCACAAACCAAACCCAGCTCTTCTTGCCAGTAAAGGTCCAGAAAACAGACCTCCTCCTCCCCAGGATCCTTCTCTGTGCTGTCTCTGCAACAGTGCCTTTCCTTCATCTGTGCAGAGCTCCCTCCCCACACTTGACTGAGGCTTCTCCCCAAAACTTCCCTGTCAAACTGGAAAAATGGAATCATCAAATTACAGAACAGTTTGGGTTGGAAGGGATCTTTAAAGGCCATCTAGTCCAGCCAGTGCTCAGAGCATCTCCACATACAACACCCCCGACCTTTGTACAAACTGCAACACCCTTCAAAATACACCCTTACGCACTACACATGAAATCTAGGTTCTAAGAGACCTTTCAGATCACAGAGTCCAACCATCGACACAGCACTGGCCAAACTCACCACTGCCCCGTGTCCCTCAGCACCACGTCTGCCCGGCTCTGAAATCCCTCCAGGGGTGGGGACTCCACCACTGCCCTGGGCAGCCTCTGCCACGGCTTCACAGCCCTTTCCAGGAAGAAATTTCTCCCAATCTCCACTCCATCCTAAACCTCCTTTGGTGCAACTCATGGCCCTTTCCTCTTGCCTCATCACCTGTTCCTAGGGAGAAGAGACCTTCCCCCCCTGTCTACACCCTCCTTTCAGGGAGTTGTAGAGAGCCAGAAGGTTTCCCCGCAGCCTGAACACCCTCAGGCTGAACACCCCCAGCTCCCTCAACCATTCCTCGCAAGGCTTG
>VZRU01008403.1:1524-15866 GCA_013398155.1 Pedionomus torquatus
AAAAAAGAGAAGCTTGATTGCTTTCCCGCTTACATTGCATGTCAAAAGTCACACTGCTCTTACAGCCAAAACTCTAAAATAACCTCTGATTCCCAATTAAATCTGCCTCTAACTTCCCTCCATCTCACTAAAATCAGGGGATCTCAGGTTGTGCTATATGAGAAAACAATCTAAAGAGAGTTAAATAGGACAAAAGCAATTCAGTCCTAAACTTTAAAAGTGAAGAATTACCTCAAAAGCCAGTCAGGCTACATTTGTATTAGTAAAATAAACTGTGTAGTGGAAAGTTTTCAAGTGATAGAGTTCCATCATCTTTGATCTTGAACACATGCTCTCTGACATGGTTTTGTCCCAGGCCAACAAGCATTATCCCATGCAATTTTAGGGCATAGTTCAGAATTTAACAGAGGCCAATGCAATTCAGAAATAGGCATACTTTGTATGTGGCCACTCCTTACTGCAAACCAGATTTTAATTACAAAGACACAGGCCATTTTGTGCCAGCTGACCCAACAAACAATCCCAAGCATTTTTTAATTTAACCATATGGATATAACCTCAAGAGCCCTGTGTAACATTCAGCCCACACCCACAATGTGTTTATTATTGAAAATATAAAGCTACACATCTTGGAAGAACGGCCATTCACTGAAGTAGATATCCCATTCAGAACATTCCTGACATTTTTTTCAGATAGCATTTAATCAGACCCACTGCAAAAAGAGGCTATACTGTTAATCTCTCAGACACGACCGAGAAAAACTATCAATGGGACATAGCCAGGGAGGTTATGGAGTCCCCTTCTCGGGAGATCTTCAAGACCCACCTGGATGCAGTCCCGAGTCACGTGCTCTAGGCAATCCTGCTTTAGCAGGGGAGTTGGACTAGATGATCTCTAGAGATCTCTTCCAACTCTGACAATTCTGTGATTCTGTGAAAGAGCTACTGAACAGAAAAATTAAGCTTCTATTCCTGCTACTGTGAAGCGCCAATTCTTTTATGATCTCTTCTCTAACAACATCATTAACAGATTCACCGCTCCAATTGCGGAGTTTTGATTAACTAGGCAGGAGGTAGAAAAAACACATGCCTTCTTAAACCAAATTTTTAAAGTTGATAAGCCAAAAGAAAAGAAATTGTAAGCTGATGAAATCCAATATGAAAATGCTGGGATCAACTGCATATATAAAACCTAAAGCTGATGGCCTGGTAGGGTCATCTTCAGAAAACTGCACACTTTCAGAAATAGAAAGTCAGCTAAGTAAAACAAGCTAGCTCCACTTATTTCAGAAAATCTATGGTGATTTACACTTGGGTCTTCAGTGTTTACTCACATTTGTATTAGCTTACCCCATTCTCCCATATGCTTTGCTGTACTTCGGATCTATTGCTATGGCTCTCTCACAATCCTTTATTGCTTCACTGTAGTTGTTGAGCTTACTTTGTGCAGCCGCCCTGAGAGGAAGACAGGAGAGAAGGGAGCGAGCTTTGTCAAAAAAAAACCCAAACAAACAATAGAACAAAAAAACCCCAAGCTTAAATATTCACATCTGTGACTAACTTGAAACTTGCTTCATCTTACTGACTTTTCATTCACTATTTAGTCAATGCATCAGCTTTCTTCAACTAAGTAGGACAAGAAAATGTTCTGAATTAAGTATGTCAAGTGCAACACTACACTAGGGAGATAACACACTCTCACCTTTGAAGAGACACAAGACACAATTCTAAGGAACAATTTTACATCCACTGTTTTACTACACAAAAAATACATTATAAAACCTATTACAAGAATTGAAATTCTCAAGTAGCAGTTTACAAAAAATCATTGATTAAGCACAAGTATTTTATGTGCTTGGTGTTTTCCAGCAAGAAGTATAGTTTTACTACCATTCAAAGGAATGCTATGATTTTTCCCTGCTCAATCTTTTAGCAGGCAACTTATGCTTGCAGGTAAATCAGGATAACATTTCTCAATAGTCTCCAAATTACTAAATTACAGTTACATCTCTTCACCAAGGAAATACCAGATGTTGTGGACATTTGTATGGTAAGATTAAAGACTTGCCCAAATTAAAAAGGACACTGGATAAGATCAATAATCAAAACTTCTCCAGTTTGAAAGGTTTCAAAACAATAATTTGTTCTTCCTTGATTAAAAAACTTCAGTAGAAATGATAGAATTTCCATTGCATAAATCATTTTTCTTTTTTATTAGGATGCTACAATCATCACTATATTAAATCCTTCCTCCTGTGACAAACTCCAAATTGCATGTTTTTTTCTGACTTTGATTAAAATCTGTTCTGAACAAGACTACTCATATATTTTAAATATTTTAGGCTGCTTAACACCTGCCCAGCTCCACAGATGCCAGTGAACACATATGCACAAAAGCTAGGGACAATGTGTCTCATGTGTTTGAACAGAAAACATTCTTTCTATGTTTACAAAAAATGCATGTGGGACGTTAAAACTTTGAGGGCATTTCAGCTCTTTCTTTTTCTTATTGCTGTGAATGAAAAGCACTGCTGTTGAAGGCAGTAAGTCTCCATTTCTCCCAAACTAGCTTAAGAAAGGTAAAAGTAAGGCCTATATTCAAATACCGCATCACCCGCAAAATTGCAAGCAACTGCCTATCCTCTTTTAAGTAACTTCATACAATACTGGACTCACTCACCTCAATATTCATTTTGGTCCTCACAAATGTGATAAGTGACAATGAAACATAGAGGGTGAATTATTTCTACTCTTTTCACTTACAGACTTGTTGCTTAAGCCCATTCTACTGAGGAGACTTTCAGCAATTTTGGGAGGCTTTTGAATCTGGTCTTGTATTTCCATTTTATACCTAAAATCACTTATGTGATCAGTTTTCTGAAGGAAAACAGATGACTGGCTCTTTGAAGTGTCATCTTAAAGATGTAAAGCATTAGTAACTGTGAATTTCCTTTCTCCTTATGCTTGACATGAAACACTGAATCTTTCACTTGTATTTATGACAAAATAAATTCTGGAGTAACGGAAGCACAGCTCCAAAAATAGAAAAATCCACGGCGTACATTGTCACAAGGGCAGACTGACAGCACTTAATATACCCTTCTGGTAACAGAGGCACCAAAGAATGCACAGCAGAACAGCTCTACAGCCCGGCTAGGCTATGAACCCCATAGGGCTCATAGACTCTTTCGCTGGTCTTTAGGGCAGGATACCAAAACAGGATACTTCTCCTGCTAGGATAACGTGCCCTGTCAGACTTCATCTGCTCCCATATCCCTATGTCTTCACTATGGTGAAGAACAGAATATACAGAGAAACTACAGCAACAGCCTTGTTATTTTTCAACAGGTCATGTATAAAAATGCTGAATATTTATACAATGCTTGAAATCTCCAAATCAGTATTCCCACATTGATAGTATTTTTTCCAGGGGAAGCTAACGCTGGGAGAGATAGAGATGAAAACCAAGTGATCAGAACACCAGAAGAAATGGCTCTTCCTGCTCTCAACAGACTGGTAATCACAGCCTACGTTATGATTTAATATAGGTAATCCATCACACAAAACCCTATTATCAAACACTACAAGTAATTTTAAAGCTTACATTATATTTTTAACTGATAGAGATATACTTAATGAGCTTATTTTCACTTTAGATCTCTTACAAATTTAACATGATAAATTTCTGGATAGTGGGGTTTTCCAGCCTGATAGTGTTCACAATTTCTATTTCACAATTTATCCCTAAAATACTGTTAATGAAGTGCAGGAATTGAAACTGTGTATTATTTTGGTTTTACCTGTTGCAGTAATAGACTGCATTGTTTGGATCCAATTTTATAGCCCTAGTATAACAATCCACTGCAGCACCATAGTTTTCTTCTTTCATATGATTATTACCTGAAATAAATTAGAAAGAGTTCTTAAGTAGTTAAAAGATACAGAGCTGTGTAGGAAAGAAGTAGAGCAGCCACGTTATGCCATCTGTATAGGGTAGTTATCACAGAACAGTAGAGGTTGGAAGGGACCTTTGCAGATCATCTATTCCAACCCCCTGCCAAAACAAGTTCACCTAGAGGAGGCTGGACAGGAAAGCATCCATTCACGTTTTGAATATCTCCAGAGAAAGAGACTCTACAGCTTCCCTGGGCAGCCTGTTCCAGTGCTCTGCACACTTTTTTTGAGATACATTCATTTAAATAGAACTGCTATCGAATAAAGGAAACATCTCCTATATCAGTAAAGTTTATTATGTACACTGTACATTGTAGACCACCACATAAACCTTCCTAATTTCAACTTGCCATTACACACTTTCCAGCTAACTTCTGCTGTTAAGCAAAGATCAATTTGGTGATTAGTATAAATATAATTGCAGTTCCACTCTAACATAGAGTTCATCCACTCTAGTAAGTTCATCAGTCTTAATTATTTTTGTAAGCTTCATAATCCAATAGGCTGTACATTGATCCCTTTTTGGTCTTATTTTCTCATATCCCAACAACTTGCTTGTATTTAAGCCCCATTTCTGTGATGCCACATACATAATTCAGTCATAAAGACAACAAAAAGTATGTATAGCACAGGCAATCTAAAATGTTTCAGAAGTAAAATTTCTCACCAACGAGGCTCAAAACTTCTACTCTATAATGAAGTTTTATATTGCATATTTTCTAAGTCCAGTGGAAAAAAAAAAAAAAAAAACAAAAACAAAACAGAAAAATATAACTTTTCTATGGAAAGAAAACTCAACAGTGAAGTCTTTCAAAACAAGATAACTTACACACCCTTTCCTCCCCAACACAGGGCAGTCCTGTTAGTTCTTTCTTTCCTCATGATAGAGCAGTAAAGAAAAAGCACTAGTTCAGAGTGCCCAAGGTTAAGGTTGTCCCTTGTCTTGAGACTATGGACCTTTGGCCAGCTAGATCCAACAGAAATCTTGGCTTCTCATCAGTGTAATGATATTGTCAGGAAAATTATACTCTTCCAGTGACTTCCTTTTATTTGGGCAAAATATTTCAACCCTTTCCTGAAATAAGCGTAGAAGGGTTTGGTCCACAGGTTGCTACAGATGTAGATAAATGCATAAGCAAAGGCTAGAAAAGTTTAGTCACTGCAAATTTTGTCTAATAGAAAATGAAAGAATGTGGGGCAAGCAGTCCTAGGTGCTAACTGAAAACAATGATACTTGCATTCATTTGTGAACATGGAGAACTTAATAAACAAAACTAGATTTAAGTAACTATCATCAAGGTAGTACAAAATCACCTATTCTTGATAGGCTGTAATTACAGTCAGCAACCCCTGCCAGTGAGAAGACAAACTGAAACTGTAATTGCATGTACAGCTTCAAATATACCCAGAATGTTAACTGTATCTGTCTTATTCCTAGACATCTTTCCTTTGATCTAAGGAAAGGTCTGTATGCTAATTCCCGTTGTCAGATAAAAGACTTGCAAGTGAGCTGCACTCAAGACTGCAGCAATTAACATTTCTCTAAAACAAAACTGTCATCAGCAATTATCAAAGTTCTAATTTTCTGATACTGCTCTGAACTAAAGATGACCTAGGGTACAAGGCTAAGTTGGATTTAGTTATGACTGGGTACATTTCTTGCTCTGTCTCTCTCCAGCTCAAAATTGGCTAAAGGAAAACAGAAAAATAGCTAGACCTACTATTTCTGCTGAGATTAAGCAATTCAGGACAAAAGGAAAAGCAACTGTAATGTTTTATTTTAATGGCAGACTAAAGTATCCCACAGATGGTTATACTTTTGAATGTGTGTCCTCTATAATGTAAATACTACTTATGGTTATAATTATACTGTGGTAACACCCAGATCTTTTTACAATCAAGTCACTGTTAGACTCTACAATCCTGCACATAATCTGTTCTCTTACATAGTTTACACTATGCCAAAGTGTCAAGAGATATACAAAGACAGGCAAGTAAATTCAAGTATTTGCTAGTCTGGAAGGTATATTACTTCCTAGTTTTATAACAACCAAGAAAAAAAAGTCTGATTTTGTTTTGCCATTCATTAGCCAACTTCTGCAGGTACTAGGGCTGGTTTGAGAGCAGAGGAGAAATAGGCCAGAGGCCACAAAGTTGAGGGAAGTTACTCCTTTGGTAAGAACATACAGATAGAAATGAGTAAATGACAGAGTTATAGAATTATGGTTTATAGAAGATACGGGCCAAACTGACTTCCACAAGTTATCTAATTTAAGGGCAGAAAAGTACTCATAACAGAAAAGCATTATAGTGGTGATGGATAATATAGTTGTGTGAAAATTAGGATTAAAATGACAAAGCAGCATTAGAAAACTGGACAGGAAGTTTTAATTTTATTACAGGAAATTAGCCAGAGGCATTTCAAGCAGAAATTATTTCACATATGTGAAATACTGACCCAAGTAAGTTCACAAGAATATTCCCATTGGCTTCAGCTAGGTTAACTTTTTACCAATGTTTCAATATTCAGCTAGCACATCATCCTTGACATTGCATAACCTTTTCAATATTAAGTAGAATCTTGAATAGCAATTCCATGGGCAGAGAAATCTGTAATATATCAAACAGTAACTCTTCATTCTTTAAAGCTTCTACTACTCAGGTATGTTGCCCAGGACTTTTTACTCCTTAGTTTTTAAGCAACCTCATGAGCAGGGGAGTTAACAGACCGTATTTCCTTAAACCTCAGGTGGAACAATCACTTAGCTCTCTTACAACATAACAATTACTAGAAAATATAAGCTTAAGTTTTTGTGCAGGGTGTGTGTACCCAGCTGCTAGTATCATTATCCATGATAACCCAAAATTCTTAATAAAAACACAAGAACACAAGACATTTATTCCCATGTTTATTACAAACCTTCATCCTTCAGTTGGTCAGCCTTTTCAACATCCTCTGGTAAAGAATCTGAGAGAGGCAGCATGTCATTCTGTGTGTAAACAAACCAAAATCTTTCCATTAAAATACAAGCCCTGATTTTATTAAAAACTTCTTTAATCCCGAGCAGTATTGTATCAACAAGGAAGATTATCTATAGTGCACAGGAAATATAAAAGAACTAAGCATCACTAAAACATCCTTAGAAGAGAAATATAGCTTGCTGTCTACAACTGAAAAACCTTATGGATGACCATGCATTCTAAGGAAGCAGAACCAATATGTTTCTAGTCTTGGTTTTCTTACTTCTGACCCTCCTATTTGCCATCCTGGTGGTTCCATATAATTATTATACATTTTTAAAGTTCTCATCTTAAGGTTAGTGTTCACAGAGATGTCTTTAAGAATGAACAACATAATTATTTCCAGAACCATCAGCAAACCACGAATGACCTCAAGCACTCTGCAGACTTTTGGAACTGCAAATGCTAAATTGAACTCCTTCAAGTGACAATGAGACATCCGGTGTTCACTAATATCCTATATGGAATTGTCCTTGTTGAGCTGAAATTAATTCCTCCCACTGCCCCAAAATACTTTCATCCTTCTAGCTTTTACAGAAATTTCACTTTTCTCATGCTTTCCTTAATGTTCCATATTGTTTTCATCTATACAGCATGTTAAGGTTGTGTGTAAAATATTAAATCTTAGCATATATTGGCAGGGTAACTCTAGAACGTAAATTAAATTCTTACCTTGTGAAAAGAATTTGCAAACATTTCTATCAAATGCTGTGGAGGTGCAAGATGAGTATCTTCCAGGTTAATCTTAAACACAGTCTCGAGACACTGAATTGCGACTTACCAAAAAAAAAAAAAAAAATTCACCAGTTGCTCAAGAGAAGTATAATTTCACTTATTTATTTATAAGGCTGTGTTTTATTTCCCTGTTCATGTAGGCAAAGCAGCTCTTTGGAACTTAGCACAAAATAGAGAGATAATACCTGCTCCCCATAGAACTGACTTGCTGAAAAATAGTATAAGCTGTACAGAATCCATACATAAGCTATTATTTATAAAACAAACTTAAAACTTTCTTTTCATTTTTAAAAATAATTTTAGTGTCTTTTTTTAAAACATAAAAATATGAGGACTTAATAAAATCACCACAATTCATAATACAACTATGCATGTGTCACACATCCCTGCTAAAAACACTACAACTGCCTTATATTTGTGTGGCATAACAGTTGGAAGAAAATGGCTCATCTGTACTGTAAAAAGTAAATGCAAGATATTTACTACACTTAACTTTTTTTAGAACACGATATATTCATCTGAAGACATTGTTCATTAATCACAAATCTTTATTCTAATAAAAAAATACAACTGTAGTATCCTTTCATGTGTTCTGTTGTGTAAGGATTAAATGTCCCTCCTAAACCTACAATAATGCAAATATACTCACAATAAACAACACTAAAAAGCAGTAGAGCCAAATAGCTAAATGAGGTTTTAAAATGTGCTCACATATTTTAAGGCAAAAGAAGATAAATGGTAATTACTACATACACTAATTAACAGGATACATATATATACAGAATTATATCTCAAATGATATTATTTTCCCTATTACCTTGAGAATCCAGTAAATTTTTTTTATCAAGGAATATAAGCTAAATGCTTTAAACTGAAAACTGAGGAGGCACAAAGAAAATCCTTTGTAAAGCCTTGTTTGAACAGAAAAATTATTTTTTAACTCTGACTATAGATAACCAGGAGCAGCTGAATTCAAATTCAGTATCAGTTAAAAACTGAATCTTAAAATTTAAATTTAATTTCACCAATGTTAATAAAATAAACATAATTTGAATTCCTGTTTGCATTATAATGAACCCAAACACTGACTCAAAACTAGAGAAGTAGAATTACTGAAAGTTTACATCAGCTAAGGCCAGCTTGAGGAGTCTACTTGCTAAGTCACAGCTATAAGAAAGGGGGTAAAAGGAGACCTGTAAAATAATTAGTAAAACCTGGAAGATATATTTTTTTAAAAACTCTGATAACATAGAATATAAATTATTCAGAAAAAGCAGAGTATGATACAAAACTAATGTTGATAACATGTAACAATTTCATACATTGGCAAATATGCATAAAATTTGCTCCTTTAACCTATAAATGCTAAAAATGTATCAATTTGCCATGTTTTAAATTACTCAGTAAGAGTGCTGAAGGATTTGGGTTAAACTTCATCTAATCTTATGTAGAAACTTAATTCTTGTTAAGTAAGCACTGACTATGCCAAATTCTAAATTAAATATCAATAGTATTTATTACCAGGCCTATCATAAAACCAGTGGAATTACATATCTCATTTTTCCTTATCACTTAGTAGGAAGCCACTTGCCATGGGATACTTAATCAATTTTCCCCTTAAACTTTTGTATAAATTTAAAATGCAGGCCCCTCCTTTACCTTTCTCAAGGCTTTCAGTCTATGACACCAACTCTCTATCATATAGGAGATCCTCGTAAAGCATAGTAGTGCAAATTATGCTTAAAAAAATAAGCTTAAGTATAGTGTTACTGCTCATAAGCATTTCCACGAAATAATCAGTTGTTACAGACAAGTCTCATTTCTCCTTTAACTGATAAATGGAATTTATAACCCTTATAAAATATTACAGGTGTAAGAAAATTAGGAGCTCTTATGGGATGAATCCATGGGTTAGAATAATAACCAGTTATTAACATGCAAACCCAGAATAGAAACCTCTGGGAAAATAAACAGAGCAAAATCAGAAACTTTTCCAAATCCGATGTAGGAAGTTGTGACAAGATCAGTAACTACTCTGTTTCAATGTGACATAAAATGCAACTTCTTAAAGTCAAAGGGGTCGAGACCTGGTTTTGTCTTCAAAGTACCTCCAGGCTAGACTGCCTGCAGCTCACTATCCCCTTATCAAAGTGAGGGCACTGTCAACTGCCACATTGGTAAATTGGGAACTACCACCATCAGTAAGTTGGTAAAGACTTGCTGCACTGACTTTTCCCACATCTGACTTCAAAGGCCAAAGTTATCTGTTCTCCCTGTTGCCTCCATTATCACGCATACTTTCAGAGCCCTAGGCAGCCGCTGAAGCTTGTGTTGTCCATCCTGCAAACCTGTACAGAGACCAACTTCCTGGCTAAACAGCTGGGGCTCCTGCAAATACCTATAATCTGGGAGCACGTGGGCTACACTGGAGTCCATTTCAGCATCCCGCTGCCACATAGCTCCAGGACTTTTTGCTGTCTGAGCACAAGCTGCAAGGAACATCAAGGCATCACAGCCAACCTGCAGGCTCTTGATCATTGAATAATGAATATTAACTGGCCTGCTGAGGCCCCTTTAATACTTGGTATCATCTTGCTTCATCTTACACGTAACTCTCCCCATCTCAATTATTACACAGATCCTGCAACTTAAAAAGTGTATTTCACTTCTTTGGAAACACTGCCTCAGAGAAATTCATGGCAGTACACTGATCTTAGAAGGAAGGAAAAAAAAACCAAATCACAGTCCTGTGTACATTGTAGAGTTTATGTTTTAATCCCACAGAAATTGGTGCTATAGACAAGAAAAAAAATACAGAAACTGTAAACAGGAAAGAGAAATAGCTGCCATTTAAACACAGTCTAAAATACAACTTGGAAGAAGTCAAGTTTCCAGTTCATACAATAGGGTTGAGCATCAACTACCAAAACATATGTATCACTGCTCTAGCTCTTAGGTTGTAAGAGAGTATATTTTTCCAGTCAACCTTCCAATTACTCTGCTTTCTCCAATTAAGGTATTTTTGTTGTGATTTGGGCTGGGGACTAAACGAGTGACACACGCTCCCTTTAACTTCTCTTCTTTCAGAGAAAGGAAAGTTTTTCCCCACATACCATTCAACCTCTCTACACTCCTTTGCTTCCAACGCTCGAATGGGGCAAATAAAGTGAGCTGACTTCCGTTGTTATAGCAATATATATGCAGAAGCCTCTCTGCACACCATTCCTTGGTATTAATTACAAACATCAGACCTTATCACTGCCAGAAGCAGACCTCATCTGAAAAATACGTCATTAATTTCAGTCAGTTAGAAGAGACTTAACTGAAAAATAAAAGTAATTAAAAGAAAATTGCTTCTGTTCTACCTTAAGCCAGGACATCATTCATCATGTGAATACAAAATTCCTACAGGAAATTACATGATCATTGATATCTCTATGTAATTCAAACATGCAGAATGCAGGTTATCAATGTAGATTGATAGGTGTAGATCAGTGTAGATAGATGTTGATCAATGTGGATCAGAGTTTGAATGCACACTAGACTTCTGTTTTCATAGAATCATCTAGGTTGGGAGGGACCTTTGAGATCATCTAGTCCAACCATCAACCTAACTCTGATAAAAAACAACAACCCACCATTAAAACATGGCCCTAAGCACTACGTCAACCTGCCTTTTGAATACCTCTAAGNTCAATCAACACCCCCCCAGGTCCTTTTCTGCCAGGCAGGTCTCCAACCACTCTTACCCAAGCCTGTAGCGCTCCATGGCGTTGTTGTGACCCAACCACAGGACCTGGCACTTGGCCAACTGGACTTAACTCTATTCACCAGCACTTTCTGGACCCAACCCTGCAGTCAGTTTTCAACCCAGCAAAGACTACTCCCATCCAAGCCCTAGGCAGCCAGTTTCTCCAGGAGGATACTGTAGGAGACTGTATTAAAGTCCAAGTAAACAACATTCACAGCCTCTCCCTCATCCACCAAGCAGGTTACTTTGTCATAGAAAGACAACACGTTTGTTAAGCTGCCCCTCATGAGCCCATGCTGGGTTTTGATGAAGTCTTAATTTTATTTGCAATGTTCTAGCTCTTCTTGATGTCTTGTGGGGAATGGGAACTGTTTAAGTTACTTCTTGGCACAGACACTTAAGCATAGAGTGGTTTATGTTTCCATAGACATAGATACATAAGGTACCAATGAAAAACATAAGTCAATTTTTTTCATCCCTTGTGTCTTCTAACATAAAACACTTCAATGGGTAGGACTTTGGTTATTGCTATTCCACATGCACTAAAGATATTTTGCACCACTAAATGAGTCAATTATTCAATAACGTCCGCCTCCTATCCTCTAACACATAGCATATGGTACCATGCTTTTGGCAGAGAACCGCTCTAAAATTAGGATTTCATATCTGTATTAAAATGGAAAATTTTACATCAGCATTTAAGCACAAGTGAAGTTTTATAATACTTTTTGTTCAGAAAACAGAATCTTAAAATTGCTGATTCCTTCATAAAGACATTGGCTACGGCTGCTCTAAGGTTTGTTATCAGATAAATTTTCAGTCATAATCCAGTGTGTGTCTGTTTTATTACAAAAGCAAAAGGGATACTCTCCATCTCTCATTACATAATTTCCAAAAACATTGCTTGCTTTCATGAGCTGAACATCACCATAACAGGTTAAATTCACAGATGACTACTACTTTTCAAATATAAAAAATGCTCCAGATTATGATATCTTTTGACCTTTATTCTTTTGGGAGTACCTTTTGAATATCATGATAGAAATTTTTCCTTGTCTACATGAGTGAAAAATGATGCAATAGACACTGGAAGGAAGCACACCCCAGGCTTATCTTTTCAAGTTTATGCCTCCAAGAAGCAGGAGTTGCTTTGCACCTCAGGAAAGTCTGCTCTCAACACCTCAGATTTCAGGTAATCCAGTGATCAGCTCCCTGTTGCTTATTGCGCTGCTGGTTGCTGGTTATAGCGCTGCTTATTGCGCTGACTTCCCTCTCGTACCTCCAAATTCCTCCTCTGGCTGAGTCATACAACCAAAGTCTGCTTGAAATAGTGCAAAGGTATTTTAAATAGATGCTATGAAAAACTCATCACAGAACTGGGACTTTTTGTCCTTCTCTCACTTAATTCCACATTGTGGTAACACCTGCCATGAAGTCTCCAGGAATTAGACAAAAGGAGTAAGAGCAGCATGAAGGAGAAAGACAGGCACTATGAAGTTAAACAGACGTAATGAATGTCTGTCAACAGAGGAATACACACAGAAGCCCATCCTTCTGTAGACATGTCTACAGTTGGACTTGAATGTATAACAGAAACTATACCATACTGAAAATATTCACTACCATGTGCTATTTGGAATAGCTACTCAAATTAAATTTAAAAAAAAATGTAAATAATTTATTTTATTTTCAATATCTCAGGATCTCTTAGCTTTCCCCATAAATGACATCAAATTTTTTACAAGCATGAAACAGGAGTTTTTCCCATATACCGGAACCAATATACACTAATTGTTTTATTTCCTCTGTAGCCAGCACAGCTACTAGCAGACACAAAAAGCACAAAGAAACCAAACATGAAAGTGAAGAGGAAAAGAATCAGCAGGCAAAAAGTTGTGGCACACATACATACTACCATAATATGCATTATGGCACTGCTTAATTGGATGTGATTCAAAGTTACCTGTTGCTCAAAATTAGGGTAAAATACATTCTGTAACTTTATAACATTTTTAAAATGAGAGATGTTTTAAAATTGATAATCTCAGAAATAGTAAGATCATGATCTTATTCACAGACAGTATTTGGTGGCATTTTCAGTTAGGTCACTCCAGTTACCTTCCACAATAATATATATAAAGCAATTTAATATGTGTAGGTATTATACATACGTACATTAGCACTTTGTAATCACTTACCTTCCAAGCTTTCTTGTTCATCTGGAGTGAAAGTATCCATCTGACTCTGCTCTCTCAAGAAATGGATGACTGCATAAACCAAGCGTTTGACTGATGACATTTTGAAATTGATGAGTTTCTCCCCGTCTTAAAAAACAACAAGATAAAACAGGATCTCTTATTTCAGAAAAATCATATTCCTAGAGTATTCCAACTTCCCACTGACTGTAGTAAGAAGTACATGTAATACACAAAAACTTGTCCTCCAGCAGAAAACCCAATAAAGACATGCCTTGAACAAGTGAAAATTGTAATCCTGCAATTATCTAGTCTATCAGCAAAAGAGCACGGATTTCTCCAGATTCACTCCTGCAGGAGAGTCACCAAGACTAAAATAACTTAGCAACTTATTTTCGGGTTTTTTTTTATAGCTTGGATTTTATTTCTAAGATGTGCACTTAGAAAGCAAGTGTATGCTTAAGTCAAAAATCAATTTAAAAGCCACATTTATAAGTAAAACGGCATAAAGAAACACACCTTAATAAAACATATCCTATGTTCTTTGATACTGTGCTGCTGAAGGTTTTATATTTGCTTTGGACACAGAAGTAGAACACTGTGACCTGACTGCACACTTGTGACTAGTGGCACTGCTGGCTCAGTCCCATTCGCATTCAGCACCGGGCGGGGGTGGGGGGAGTTAC
>VZRU01008405.1:0-23009 GCA_013398155.1 Pedionomus torquatus
GGAAAAAAAAAATCAGGATTTATTATGAAAATCCCTCAAGAAAGCTTCACGTAGGTGATCACAAAGAGTCTGGTGCAGATCAAGGTAATAGATAGCAATACATCTTAGCTTGGATCTGTAGGAATGAAACCATTTTGTATAAAAGGTGAGTATCTTCATCCCAGTAGTTTCTAACAGGTCATGAAACACTAGATTTGGTAGAGTCAGCAACTGCATAACACAGCACACGAAGTACTGATGCCTGAAGCTCTGGTGCACATGCTGGTGCCTGCACTGGACTCAGACATGGCAGAGACAAACTATTGTGGTTTTAGCTGAAATTACCAGTGAGATGGGTTTTCAGAGTACTGAGCTACTGTGAATTTAAAGAATTTTTTAAAACCACATGATAACTTGTTGCAAACCATCAGAGTGTCATTTAAGTAGAGAACACTTTTTTTAAAAGCAGAATATGTCAGGGCTTTGGTAACTTAAGTGGTACAAACAAAACCTGTCTTATGAATTGGTCTGCTCTGCTCTCCTATTTTGATGTTAGTTGCTCTCCGGAGGACTGTGTCTTTGCTCCTCGCTTCCTTCCATCCTCTGGAATTTGTGTTGCCTTCACAAAGCTCTGGGACTTGTTGTGCTTAACATAAATGATCACTGAGATCTTTCTCCCAGCAGTGCTTGTCAGATGGTCAAGCATAGTGCATGAAAAGGTCTAACCATGCACAATGTGGTATGTTTCCTATTCATCAATCTCTCCACCCTGAGGTAAAATCTCACTGCTTTTGATGGGTATAGAATACAGAGTAGGTATCATGCCTCATCTGTTGCTTTTCATACAAGGAGGTAAGTACTGTAATTTCTGCTCTGTTGAGGGAGAAATAAAGCACAAAGAAAGAAAGTGAGAAGACTATGCTACTGAGGTAATTCTTCAAGCCCAGAGCTGAAAATAACAGGTTAGAAAATACTGAATTAGAGCTTTAGCAGGATGAATTCAGAAATGACAGCGTGGAGTGACGTACAGTATCAAGATCCCATCAGCTGCTCAGTCCAAGTGGTGGGACCTTTCCCATCTGCAGGGAGCCCCACTTTCTTTGGGGATCTAGCTGGGCAGGTAAGCTGAAAACCAACTCACCCCTTCATTTTTTCTAGACACAGAATTGAACTTGGTGCATTGAGTCCTTTATCAAAGCACAGTCTGGTGTTTGCTGACCGTTAGCGTGTCACAGCTGAGTCCTCTCTCCCTTGCTGCAGGATTGACTAGAGAGCACAGGAGAGGTGGCTTCACTGGGGAGTGCGGACCTGAGCAACCTCAGCTGAACTCAGCTCAGCTACAGGTGCTGGAGAGGTGGAATTACCCATAGCTCATACCCTGGTGCAGAGAACTGTGTGTAGTTTGTGCGAACTATTTTCTGTAAAGGCCGGCTGGATCTCTTGGCTTGAGTTTTCCCTGAGATCTTTCGGCACAGCTTTACGTGTGTATGCAGGTGCATATTTAGGCTATCAGGTAAGGCACACATTGCTTGACAGGTTAGGAGTAATTCAAGAACCATCTTTGTAGATAAACACTGATGTAGTAACTCTGATTCTCATCCAGGCCCCTGAAAATTACTGTTGTTAGCGTTTATTGTTGGACTGTGGAGCAACGTCTAGTTTCGTGAAGGAGTAGAAATGTAAACAGTATACATGTGCTGTAAAGTGTTGCTTCTGAAATTCTATTACCACTGATGCTGTGTAGTTAGGGATGGCTGTTTTTCCTTTTGAGAGAAGTATAAAGGAGTTAATGATGTTTTCCGTAAAGCACAGCCTAGTAACAGGCTCAGACAAGACCCGGTGATGACTGTAAAGTAGATACATGCTTATTCTGTTAACCAGCTTTCACACATTCTAATATCCATATTCCTTTCTTCATTACTGCTGTGAATTAAAGACATTTTGAAGATGGTTCCATATAATACAAGTAAAACTATTTCAACAGTATAGTAAAATATCTATGGGAATTTGACTGCAAGGTCTCTATTTGTAACTTAAAGTTTTCCTTATTAAAATTATGCTTTTTAAGGTGGTGCACTGGAACATGATTTTGTGAACAGATGCCTCTTTGCTCCATCTTAGCAAACAAATGATACACTGACAAAATATGTCATGTCATGTTCATATTTAACTTAAATACATGGATGTCCTAAGATTTTTTTGATTCGGGGGCAGGTCTGCGTTTCATGAACATTGAGTGTGAGACCCTGTGTATGTTTATGGCATCACTCTCGGCGCCTGCCTTTGAGAACATTCCTTGCAGGTTTATACCACGTTGCTCATCAGTGGATTCACAGCACTAAAGAATTCAGAATTACGTTTGTTGTATAAATGATGCAGTGTAAGCAGCCCATTTTACCATAAACCAATATTTTATTGTTTGTAATAGCATGACCCTGGTGTACAGTATTCCTGGCCCGTGATGTGTGATCCTAGCAGGAATTGTGCTGGCACACAACGTGTGCAGCCACACGGGGAGCTGAATCATGAAACTGGTTTAGATTTAAACTACTGCATTTTTATTCTCTTTTCGTTTTTTTTTCTTTTCTTTTTTAAAAAAGCCAGATCAGTTGTGTGATCCAGCTCTTTCAGCACAGCAGAGTTGCGGGGGCCGTACACTGCGGCGTGCAGGAGGGGATGTGTCAGTGCCTTATGTCACTATTGGTGCTGAAGTCTGAAAATTGTTGAATCACAGCCTCAGGTTTCTAAATGTCTTTGTAAATCCAACCCTAAAACACTCTGCCTTGGCTTCTGGAGAACTGTCCAAACGACTTTGCATGTATCCTGAAGTGCTGTACCAGGTTTGGCCTTTTGTGAGTGAGAAGTGCAGATGGCTAAGTGTTTGATACAGCTCTATGTGCATATGCTTTTGAAGCCGACCACCCTGTGTTTATATGTAAACACTTCTAGACTATTTAAGCACATAACTTAATTTTTGCGTCTACTCAGTAATAAAACGTAATGCCTCTATGACCGAAATAACATCCCCAGCAAAGTTGAAAACAAGCTAACTTGCAAGAATAAATGGGAAGCCGCTCCCTTACACGTTTGGAGTTGAATCTTTCAGCGCTTTCAGATGTGTGTTGTCTCCCTTGCTCACTACAGGGTGGGGAGGAGTTGGGCAGGAATCTTAGCAATTTTGTTCCTTAGGACCTTTGTCCAAAGTCTCTTAGCAAATTTGTGCCTTACAGTGCACACATTCTGGTTTGCTTCTTCCTACACCTGTGGATCCTTATCACTAAGACGCTTCAGTGTCCAAACTCCCTCGTGTTGACCATGTGTTGTAGCCCCAAGACTGAAAAACTCTGTATAACTTGAGAGACTCAAGTTTGCTTCTTCTGCCCTCAGCTTACCTCATGGTAGCTAGAAATCAGTTATTTGAATGAGGTAACGTTTTTCCTTTATGTCATGAATAAAGATGTCGCAGCAGGAATGGAGGCATTGAAGGAATAGCAGAAGATGGAGTTGGTGTGCAGATGGGAAGGGAACAGAAGGAAACAAGATGAGCCAGGAAGAGTCTGGCTGGAGTCTTCCCCAACAGAAAGCTGGAAACTGGGCAAGAAGGGAGAAGGAACCACTGAAGCAGTTTGCTCAGAAAGGACAAGAAGACAGTGTTAACAACTGTAAGAGAAGGCAGCCTGGCAAAGAAGTTTATAGCTGGAGGAGAGGAGCAGTTGGTCAAAACAAGCAAGTGATTTTAGAACCGGAGCCAGGAAACGTGAGCATTTTTATGGAGGTTCTAGAGATGAAAAGCAGAAGAGCCTGAATTAACAATTTAAAGAAACAAACCATCACAAAACCTGTGGAATTTGAGGAATGAGGCAGAGACTTCCAGGATTGATGCACAGATGCCACGGCTTGTGCCAGCTGTCTCATTTAGTCTTGAGACTTGAAGTCACGTTCTCAGCATGAGAGTTGTTGAATTTCTTTTCACGCTCTTCATTGCCTAGCCAAGCAGGAAGTGTCATCTCACAAGAGCTGGCAGAGGTCACTGTTTTAATAACTATTGTTAATTGATGCTTCTGAAGAGCTTTCTATCAACTTGAATTTGCTACCTGCAGAGACTTGCTCAGCAGGGAGCTGAATCAAATTAAAACTTTAATTCATTGATTAATAAAGCACACTAGAACTGTGACAGCTCTGTATGTTTTAAAATACAATACTCCTCTAGTCAAGTTTCCTGAAAGCTATTTAGTCTCCTTATGAAATCTGTAATACTTAAAGCATTTAGTGGTGGCAGGATTTTAAGTTATATATTGAGTCGGGTTCTGCAGAAACCAGCTGTTCCATAGTAAAGTGCAGGCAGGTGCTTTGCACCGATGCCTTTATTAGCAAACGCTACGTGGAAGAGAGTCTGCCGGGCCGGCCCCTGCTTCTGCAATACCAGACGTGAAAATAAATTATTAGCTGTGTTGAAAAATAGTAACTGAAAGACAAAAAAAAAATAAATTTCGTATGTGGGAGAATGTGTGGAGATTTTCCCTGATTGCTGTCCAGAATTTAATGAATTCAGATTCAACAGATTTCTGGAGTTTCTCTTTGTCTTGTGTGTCGTGGTTTTTCCACTGAGTGGACGGGAAAGATTGTGCTCTTTTGTATAATAAACATGCACTTTTCTTTCTCTTTTTATCTTTGTTTTCTCAAGATCATTTAGCAAAATTTTCTTTCTTCTGAAAGACCTCCTTAGAAAATTATTAATGCCTATATTTCTAATTTTTAATTTGTTGTATTGAGTGGAAAAAATGAACAGCATGCAAGTTAAACATTGTGTGGGATAAATGCTATTTAAATCTTGTCTAAGCTGTTAAACATCACACTAACGTTGGATTGCTGGATCTAATCCAGTAAAAATGAAAAAAAAAAAAAGAGAGGTCACATTAGATAACGAAGCCATCTGTCCAGTGTGGAGTTGAAAGGCATTTATAATGGATTCCTTTTCTGTATTACTGTCTTTTGGGGGGCCTTTGTGTGAATCAAAGAGATGTTAGAAAACTGTTCTCTACAAAGATGGTTCCTGAATTATTTCTACCTTGTCAACCTAATGTTTAGTATGAAACTTCTCATTTAGCATTCTCCATAACTAATTAGTCCCCTATAAATAGTATTTTCTAACTGGCTTCAAAAGGGTCTTCTGTTTGTTCCAGGCATTTTATTGTATTTTTCTAAGAGGAGACTAGAGGTTTTATGTATACGCAAAATGGCAGAGGGTTTTTTCAAATAATGTCTCTGTTGCTTTATTCTAGTGTTGATTTTTCTGCAAGTTCATACAGAGCTTCATTTGGAGCATAACTTTTTGAATTAATTTTCGTCTTTGTTAATGTTCGTGAAATAGATTGTTTTGCCTCTTGCAGTATTAATATACCATGTTTGTAGAAAAAAAGCATTCTCCTACATTAAAATGAAACCACTGTATAGTGCTGACAGCCCTGGAGAGCATCTGATGTCAGGTCTGACCTTACTGGCTGGTTCTGTTGCACATTCAGATGAGTACCTCTGAATGATGCTGTTTATCATCTTTTAAATGAATTTTTTCTGTCAAAAGTACAATTTAAGATTTTTAATTCATGATTAAAAATCATGAATCTGTTTCATGAAGGAGAGAAGGATTGAAAAAAAAAATAAAAATTGGAGGGGGCAGTTGTTGCAAGCTTTGTATGTAGCGAGTTTAACTCCTGTGCTATAATCAAACAGCGCTGCTGGGTATGGTCTTCTGCAGTTTTTTCTGTTCTGTCTTTAAACTTCTTTGAGAATCCTTTGTGTGACAAAGAAGCAGTAAAGAGGGAGTTTGTGTAGGTGCTCTATTAAACCCTTCCTGGGTGGGACAGTGCTCTAGGTCAAGAGAAGATGCTACCACCATATAATTTTAGCTTGTATTTATTTCTGAGAATTCCATGATTTATTTTTTTTTTCTTCTGATGAAGATATGCCAAATGGTTGAGCAAGTCTATTTCCATTTGCTTTTTTCTGCTTTGCGTTATTTCTCCTGGGTTTGTAAATGCTCATTCCAACGAGCATCTTTTATAAGTAGGAGAAAACTGAGATGTGGTAAGTACGTTAAAAGTTACAAGTGCTTATTGGCAAAGTAAAATTAGACTTTTCTCCATCTTTAACTGCTACGTTTCTCTGAGACTCTGTAAGAGGTTCTGTAACATAAATAGCAACTATCATATTTTTGAGCTAAAACCGATTGGACGGAGATGTGTGAATTGTGACTCTGCTTATTTTGGCAGTAAATTAATGTATTTCAGTTCTATAAAATGAGTTTCAGACAGTAACTTTTTCTCTGACCATCGTTCCAGCCAGCCCCAGGAGTGCACTTTATCTCATCTTTATCATATGTGCTTCAATTTTCTCTAAAGTCGTCACCAGTTACACTTTTGCGTTACTTTGCTGCATCTGATTTATCATATCCATCCCTTCGCAAGATGTTTTACCAGATGTCCTCTCTGAAGGGCATATCTATAGAAGAATTTTGCCTTAGATTAGGTTGTTTGTCATTTTGTATTTGAGGCCGCCATGTAGTTAGGCTAATTTAGTGATTATGTATGCATCTTTGAAGAATCCTTCTGTTCTGATGTGTCCTCAGGAAACCCTGATGTCTACTGGAAAAAAGGCAAAGGGGCAAAACAACGATACATACGTCAGCGCTCTTTTGTCATACTGGTCTTGGATTTTCTCTGACATCCCCTTGACTGAGAAGAAAAGGCAAAAGGCTCCTGTGTGGAGGGTCCAGATAGAGTTGCTGAGCTTTGCTGAAGTAAAGCATTATATTTCCTTATGTGTGTCATTTTAAATTTTCTTTTTTTTGTCAACTGACCTATGAAGAGTGATAAAAAATTAACAGGATTCTACGCCAAAAGTACCTTAGTAACTCATCTTTAAGTTCTTTCAGGAGCTGGTTAATACAAGTTGGAAAATGTTCTGGTTTGCTCTATGTTTGATTTCACTTAAAGACTCTTCTCAAGCTCCCTGTGAATTCCCTGTTCTGCTCAGGTGTAGTACAAGGTGACAGTTGGGTTTGAGTCAAGTTTTAAGGCAGATGGTCAAAACAAGTTTTACATGTGACAAATAATCATATCCAAGAAAGAGTTGAAGAACCGATTACCTCCAGCCATCCTGGATGGCATTTTCAAAGGATAAGTATACATGTCCACTGGCATTTTTCAGAAGGACCTAAGCAGATTAAATGCCCAGGTCCAAATGTTGTTTATGTAATTTAAAATTACTTGAATTTTCCTTCCTTAATGCATATAGACTGTGTCGTGTTTTATGTAACTTCATATTTTGTTTGGTTTTAACTTACTGTTGCCCAAAGCTTGGAATATTAGAAAAAGTGAAGTTATGCAATAATCTGCATCATGGCGTGTGAGGCCATGACACTCTAAACGAGAAACACAGAATCTCTCCCTGCCTGTGTCTCGGTCTCTATTCACTCCCAAGCAGTAGCTGAATTGATTTGCGGAGCCCGGAGTAATTGCATTTATGAAATGGTATAAACTCTCATACTGTGTTAAAAAAAAGTATGGGATTGAGTAGCATTTCAAATCAGTGAGGTGTGTCCTGTCCGTGGGTAATTTACTCATCTTCAAGCAGTGTCCTGCATGTCTCCTTTTTCACTGTGTTAAGGAAGTTCTTGGCTTATGGATGTTTTGACTTTCTTATCGGCAGATGAGCTCTTGACGAGTCACTGCCATGAATGGGGAAGGGTTTTTCCGCACGAGAGGTGCAGATTAAAATTTGTATTGAAAATTGTCATAACTAACTCCATTCTTTTGTCACTTTTAAAAGTGGGCTGACTCTACCAGCTGTGTAAGTGTAGCTTTCTTGATGTTATTTTATTCTTTCTGATGATTTTTAATCCCTTGCAAAACAGCAACTGGAGCATAGCGCCTCATTGTTTTTTGGAGGCGGGGGGGTAGCAGCTAACAGTAGAACTGAATGACTTTGACAATTCTTTCCCTTTATTTAAGCAGGCTAAAGGAAAATAATTGCTTTTTTCAGTTTTGCTGTTAATCTAACTGGGGCAACCAGTTTTTCCAAAATCTTTTTTTCAGAGCACTTACATGGTCTTGCACAAAAACAATTTTAGCAATAAATTAATTCACGGATTTGATTGAGTTGCAGAGCTTGTAGATGCGTATGATAACAAGGCAGCCGTGCCTCTCCCTTCTTCAGGAGATCTAAAAGTAGGACCAGAGGACAGATGAGGGCACAGATGATACAGACTGTCCTGTAAACTCTGCTAAAACAAATACTGTGCATTTTAATGTGCCCAGAGGAATGGCTGAAGGATGAGACGTGCCCATGGGATGGGGCGATGTGTCCTGGGAAACAAGGTCTCTGAAAGGAAGGTTTAGTGGCTGTCAGCTCTTAACACGATACCAGGAACCAAGACAAGTGTATTCTCCCTTCCTTTGGCCTGCGGGAGCAGAGGGATCCTACCCAGCTGAAAGGATGTTATTTTACCTCTGTGTTTGACCACCCCAGATCTCCTGGAATGCACCAGCCAGTTCCAGAGTCACTGGTGCGTGAAAAAAGTCTCAAGACTTTGAGAAAACCTCTATCTGTTTAGTTTATCAGGGTAAAGAGGTGGCAAGCTATGAATTCCTCCACTGGAAGAGTAATTTTGATAACGTATCCTTCAGCCACCTGAGGCAAAAATCTGGAAATATGTTGGCAAGAGCTTGAGGGTGACAGGTTTGGATAAAAATTGAGTGCATGCTTTTAAGGGCAGAATAATTTGCTAAACAACTTACGTAGGCCTTTGGTTTGTTTCCTCTATCAAAAAGTTTTTGAATTATTCTCACATGCATTTTTGAAGAAGATGGAGCTATCAAAGAGAATTTAATTCAGGAAGGTCCTGTGGACATTGTCAAAAAGCAGTAATAGTCTGAGTCTGTGGCAAAGAGCATGTGTGTTGATTCTGTTATTTTGCTTTGTTTGGCAGATACGTTGACGATGTGATCAATCGCATTGATAGGATGTTTCCTGAAATGTCCATCCAGCTATCCCGGCCAAATGGGACCTCAGCAATGCTTCTGGTGGGTTGGATTATATCAACAATTAAGACGGTTTTCTTAAGGGATTGAATTACTGTTCCTAAAATGCAGGTTATTAAAGATATTTTTTTTTTCCCAGATATAATCCTGTGATAAAGGAAGAACAGAATGTAGGGTCTTTCTTGCTCTCGGGCAAATGAGTGCTAAAAAGAATTTCACCTTTAAATGAGAGATCTATTACTTTTTATGGTTAAACATGATTGTAGAAATATGAGCGCAAACTCAAATAGTCACAATGTTTTTCAGCAGCCCTGGCAATGAGTGAGTCTTGATCATCATAATTAAGAAGGAAAAGACTGATGAGAGGACGAAAAGAAGGAGGAAACCAATGTGATTTAAATTTGTTCAAATTGTTCTGGGGTCAGTGAATTTCTGTTATGTGATGAAGTCAAGAATTTGCCTTTGAAGTAAATGAACGATAAAGGCTGAAATAGAGATAAACAAGTCCAATACGTTCGACTTATTTCTGCCTGACCAAGCAAGATTTCATTCCAGAAGAACCTATTGTTCACATCCATTTTCAGAGGTAGCTCTTTGCTTATAGCGAGAAGAGTCTTTAAAGCTTTTGCTCCAAGACAGCAATGTGGAAGTGGAGTCTGTAGTGTGGCAGTTGGGTGCTGATTTTCCTCTAGTAGGGTGAAAGGCAGAAGTCACACCTTTTGCCAAATTTTAAGTAAAGCTAAATAATATACTGCATACACAGGGGAAGAACTGAGACTGGGTGAGTCTCTTCCATCCCAGATTTCTTATGGCACTTCCTCTTAGATTTTCCTTTCTCGCACAGGCCATTACAAAAGACTTGGGTGTATTGTGCATGAGAGTAGATTTCTTGTTTCCATACAAATGGCAAAATGAGTCTGACGATCAGGTATTTTGTCAAAACAAAATTGTTGAGTTAATACAAATCAACATTAGGATTGCCCCTTAGATTTTATATTGTTTTTAGAGTTTGTTGACTTGAAAACACTATTCCAGTTAGATCTTTGCCTATATAGTTCAAAGGTTCTGTTAATTTCACTATAGTGAGTATAGCTGTGACTATGTTTAGTTTTAATTAATCAACTGTCTGACATCCCATTATTAACTTTCTTTGAACAGCCCCAAATTTGCAAGAGATTAACTGAGTCAGAGGTTAGAACAAACAGCTGGCATTAAACCTTTAATCTGCAATTGTTGGATTCACGAAGTGGAACAATATATTCCAGAAAAGAATTGAATTAATCAGTGGAGTCCTAAGAAGCTATAAGTCTTGGAAGCTCTTAGATTTCCTCTTAAGCTGACTTTATATTTAACTATTTTGCTGTAGAAAATGTCTTGGTTTACTTTACTTTTAAATCCTTTCCATTCTCTTAGAGCCTCTCTTTGCATGTCGTGCCGCCTTCTTTCAATGACTTTTTGAGGATAGAAAGTAGATGGTGCTTTTCAAGATTTAGGCACAATTAGGAAATTGGCTAAATTATCTTGGATGTGATTGTTGAGGAATAAGGCGGGGTGGAAGGATGGCGACTGTAAGAGAAGCCCCTTTGACAAACAGTAGTAATTTAGTGATTTCCATGTTGCAGTTGCTGTCTAAATCAAGGTTATTATTGGTGGTACAAGACAGCAGCCCTGTACTGGGCCAGTGGTATGCATATTTTCCTTGGATCAGAGATCAAAAAGATTGTTTTTAAAGTATTTTTGTCTGTAATTGTGTGATGGGTTTATGATTTTTTCTTTTAGGCAGGTTTTCCCTCTTTCCCATCTGTCTCAGTTGGTGTTGCCAATATGGCACTTTCCATCTGGCCCTGACTGCTACAAAAGCTTTTGCTGTTTTCAGCCACAAATCATTGAGTGAAAGGTGCTGCAGGATGGGCAGTGTGAAGAGCACCTCCCCCAGAAGAAGGGAGGTTTCTTCAGAACTTGTGATTTCTCACTCTGAACTTATCCCAAGTTAGATTTGGAGTTGCTCCCTGGCAGCAGTGTGGTTTACTGCAATACCAAAGGATTCAGATGATGCTCATTTTATTTAAAAATAGTTCACAACCATGCTGTTTGTCCAGAATTAATTAACTAACTGTATAACCACAGCCATTTGCATCCTTGGACTGTTCATATCATACAGGCTGCTGCTCGTGAAGGTCTTTGATGCAGAGGTTTAGTTGTTATAATAAAACATCTTTAAACACAGTCGTTCCATTTACCAGGAAAAAAAACGTGCATTCGTCTCCAAAGGCACTGGTAAGCACTGTGCATATTTTAAGAATGTGCAAATGATTGGAAAGAGATGGGAGAGATGGGGAAGGGAGTGCATGTGAGCTTCTTTGAAACTTCAGAATAGCTGGAGACTTTGCCAAATAATCATCCTTAGGAAAAAAAAAAACCCACAAACCTAATGCAGAAAGTTTCAACCTGAGACCGAGACCGTACAACTTCATGCACGCATGGAAATCAATTTGTGTCTTTAGCTGTAGAGGTGGGACTCTGACGGTCTAAAGTTCATCTGGTGTTTCAAGAGGAATAATTACCAGCCCTGTGAGCCTGCTGGGCTGACCCTTCTGGTGAGTAACCCCTGTGCGAAGCTGGGTTCCTCCTAACCAGGGTACGGCTCTCGCGTCAGCCCCGAACTTCAGGCAAAAAGAAAAATAAACTATTCCTGAGAGCATAAACGCTGCGTCTTGAAAGGTTGCTGCCTCCTGGTCCTTTGAGGTTGCAGCTTCCTCCAGACAGTAAGGAGAGGTTTTTTCTGCTTTAGATTTATACACAGCAATTGTACCTCGTTAGTCTGGATTTATGCTACACAGACCAAACACATAAATAATTGAAACCTTTCAGAGCTGTGTGAAATCCTCAGCTGGTTTTAAAAGCAGTTTACCATGGCGTTTCAAGGTGCTGTTTAATCCCAGTCTTCACTAGTGATTTTTCAATTAATCTTTTAATCGCACAATGCATGAAAAAGCCTAAACATAGAATTATATGAGCTTTAATAATGGCATTATGCAAAATTAATTTCCAGCAGCAGCAGAGGAAATTGCGGACTCCTTAAGGTTTCTGTGAGATTTTGTTGGTCAAATGCCAGGAATTGTAAATAGATAAACCTCATCTCGTATGTTAAGAAAACATGAATTGATTTTTAATTAATGAAAAATAACCTAAGTTTTTTCTTGTTTTGAATGGTTAATTGTATTCTTAGATATACATTATTTTTCTAGTAAAATAACCTGTTCCCACTCCTTGGTTCTGTTACCAAAATTCATAATTTTTTTTCAATGTGAAACACTCAAATGCTGTGTGCCGTTCATTTGTTAATATCACAAATATTTTAGAAAACAGTAAGCATTAGCCCAACTTTCCCAGCTGGAAATATCCCTTCCTTGGGCTCTTGTACTCAGCCGGTCCTAGTCAGGTGCACAAACTTGTTTTCTTGTCTTCATCTGGGAACTCCTTTGTCTTTTAAATCATTTGTCTCCCTGGTGTTTGTAAAGCAATATAAAAGCACTACTATAGAAGATGCAAACACCAGGTAAAGATTTTTACAGATAATTTAATAGTTTTCTGTAACTTCAGCTGTTTTTAAAGGATAATGATACGTACAAGTACCTTCCAGTTTCAAAAATGGAATTATTTCTGCCAAACCAAAGCTCATGGCAGAAAACAGAATTCTTCTTTTCCTGTTATCTTAACAATTTTTGATGATAAATTAATTTTATAAACGTATGCTGATACCTAGATTTTAATAGGTCTCATATAAAAATATGAAGCATGTTTTTATACAGTTTTACTAATTCTCCACGAAATCAGACACATTTGCATTTCAACTTTCAAGTCGTGTTCCAAGCATTTTAAACAGTCTGATTGTATGGAACTGGGCTGTATTAATTGCAAATAGACATCTGTTCTCTAAAACAGAATAGTTTCTTGTGTCTCATTTTTGTTTGTCGGTGTTTTACATAAAATCATTATTATTTTCTGTTGGAAAAGTGAATTCTAAAATGTATTGTTTGCCCATTAAGAAAGGCCCCCAAACTGATTTTTGTTCAAGAGACCCTGATCCTGAAGAACTGGGAGAAGGGGGGGTGTGTGTTTCACAACGTGATTTGAAATCACTTACAAATGGATGTTCTACTTGATTGGAAACAATTTAATGTTGTTCTTCTCTCCAAAAAAGCAATGTAATGGTCCTTCCTTAAGGTCTTAGCAATGTAATGGTCCCTCCTTAAGGTCTTAGCAATGTAATGGTCCCTCCTTAAGGTCTTAGCAATGTAATGGTCCCTCCTTAAGGGGCTGGTGGCTCGTTAGGAAAGGAGCTCACAGTAGCACTGCGTAAAGGTAGGCAGGTTCATGGTGGGGATATGGAACCGGTGATCACGTTTGGTGGCTTAGACGCCTACTTCTAGGCACACAGGATGAATACTCATTTAGGGACTTGCTCTCTTGGAGGCACTTGCTGAGTTTTGGTGTTTGGTGAAACTACTGGGGTGTTTAAGGATGTCTTGAGTGAGCTGGATCTTGAGGAATCACTTCTGAGCTCCTGGTGGGACTGCTGTTGGCTTCACAGTTTCTCTTAAGACTGAGCACCAGCTTTTTAAAAAGCATAAAGGCAGTATTTGAGGTCATCTATGCAGAGGAAGAATGTCTTGAATCAATTAATTATATGAGCAGGGTGTGGCAAGTGAATTGTAAATCATTCTCTGCTTGCCTAATGTAAGAATTAGGAAGATGAAGAAGGGTTTTCTTAATGGGAAAGCGAACAAGAGCAGAAAAAGTAGAGAAAGGCCAATGAGAAGTTTCCTCAGCTTTGCTCCCTGCACAGGGTCCCTACGGCCCAGGGCTGCTGTCCAGTCCCAAAGGTTCCCAGGTCTGTGGTGATACTCCCATGGATTTATATTCTGCAAGATGAGGCATCGTTTTTATCCCTGTAAAATTCCTGTGTGCTGTAATTTGGAATGGAAAAAGAGACAGAATTCCCATAATCATCTGCAGCAATGCTGGACTAGGGTGGCCCTTCCCTAAGTGTGACTGGCCACTGGCAAAAATCTCGCTTTTAACCTTTGAGCAATATTCTGTGTCAGTTTGTTCCCCTGGTTAAAAGAACATGCCACATTACCAAGGGAGGGGATCACCAGCTCATCCCTAATAAAGCAAAATCATTTAAAGTCCTTCATTTATGTTGACTTTTTATCATGCACTATTGCAATTAGGTTAGACTAATGAAAGGTAAATTTCAGCCCTTACATAAAAAAAAGAAATCCTTGTAAAGAACCTAATTAGTATGTTTGTTTATTTAGACTCTAATGGCTTAATTGCATCTTATCTTGCTATTTACAAATAGGCATCATTAAAGAATAATGAACATGTGAGGGAAAGCTCAGTATTCATACCAGCAGCAGATGAGATATAAGAAAAAACCAACTAGTTGAAAGTCTGGGTGGGATTTTTTTTATTTCATTTTTAATACAAAACCTTACTTTTCAGTACACGTAACTGATATCCAGGCATTGTACTGGTTGGTAAGACAGCTACACAAGTGGGAGGACAAGCTTATGGCTGGCTCTATGGCAAGGAGAGGTGTCTGGCCTTTCACTGGAAATACGTACAGGTTGGTTACATCTCTGGTTTGATGGTGCCTTGCTGTTTTCTAAGGTGAATAAGAAACACTTACAAACCTGTGCTCCCTTTATAGAAGCGGGGAGGTCCCTATGTTAACTGAAAGTAGTGTTTTCTTTCTTTTAGCTCTGCATTGCAGAGCATCTGCAGCTCAAATCAGCAGCAAATTCCCTGGGATGCTGCGAGGAAATCTGGAGCTTTGGGAATTTTTTGTATAGAGTTGGAGCTTGGTGTTTTCAGCATCCTTTTTCCTAATATCAAACTTTTAAATAAATTTTAAGAAGAACATTTGTTAATGCATTTTTAAATTTTATTATGAAAGGCTTTTTCATTTGGCATCAATTTCAGTGAGAAAGCAAAATTGGGGGGGGTGGAGGGGGGGGCAGGATTTCAAGCTGTTTCCTCCAGGCAGAATTCTGATCATGGCAAATTAATTTTGATCCTTTTCATTTTGTAAACTAATTTTGAACCCAGTTTTTACTTTTTTTGGAGAGGTACTTATTTCTTTTCCACTCGTAAGTAATGTTAAGTGGGAACTCTTTTAGTAGTCTTACAAGAAATTATCTAAGCCATTCTCACTGATTATTCCGTTTCCCTCTCCCCCTTTCTTGGCATACAGTGTCTGTCATATGCTCTTTGAGAATTATCTTGGTGATAGAGAAAATATTTTTAAAACTGGGATATTTCAAGAAGATTTTTATTTTATATATCTTTGTCAGGAAAGCTGCATAATATTGCAGATTTCAGTCAGCTGCCTGTCCTACCTTCTTCTGGAGCTTGCCATTTTAGGAAGCAGGGGATTTATGAATAACTTAACTGTCTGAATTTAGTATACTTTAGTTAAAAGGAAGTTAGAAATACATTGTTATTACACAGACCAAAACAGAAGCTACAGAAGTATTTAACTTGCAACTGTTCCATTTTCAGCTCACAGAACTGTGGGGCATGTTTTTTCATTCATATTAATTGAATTTTAAAGTGACCTTGTACATGTATTGATTTGAATTAAAATTTTCTACATCAAGGACGAGTTGGCATATATCCTTCAGGCGAAATATTAAAAAGCCAAGTGCTGTCTTAACAGGATATCGACAGAAGAAGTTGAAATTTAATAGGAAAAGTTGGCTTAGAAAGGAAATTGTTGCCTTTTTGTCACAATTGAAAGGTATCTTCTCTGTATAATAAAAGTTTCGTTCAGTTGGTATCTGTGGAACTGCAGGGACATTTCAGTGCCCATTAAACAGGGACCATCTGGGCGAGCAGACCTCTAGTAGGAGAGACCTGCGCTACTGGAGCTCAGAGTAGAACTATCAAACTACTTTTTTTACCAGAGCCATTAGGGTTTTTTTATTACTTTCAGGTGATCTGCAGGGACGCTGTTGTATGACTATAGGTGTAAATTATATTCCATACATAGATCTTTTTCTGAACAGTTAGCTAAGGTGAGCAGGCATTGAAGGAAAATGGTTTGCCGGAAAACATGATTTCTAAAATGCAGTGGAGGTGAACCTCAAGAGATGAAGTCCTGAAAACAGTTACAAGTCTTGATTATTAGAGGAAAAAATAAAGGGTATCCCATTTATTGTGTGCAATATGTGCTTTACCCTGAAAATAGCTGTGGAGCGTACTTTTAGTTTCCAAATCTAACAGTATCCTCCAGTCTAGTGACAGGCTGTTGTTCGTTCTTTGTACTACTAGCCTCATTCTTTCAGTGCTGTTAAAATGATGAACTATGATTTCTCTGAGCTACGCGTAGTTTTACATTTCTGTTTCTGCCAGACTTAACTAATGATACAGTCCTACAAAAATCATTTTAAAGTCCCGATCTCTCTTCCAGCCAGTATAAAACCTACAGGAATCCCATGTCAAAACAGCAGCGGCACAGGAACGTTTTCTGTTTCGGTGCCAAAGCACTGTAAGAGCTAAGTCAGAGAACCCAGCGCTAACCCAGCCAAAGTTGCAATGAATTCTATCATTTCTTTTTGTTACTGTGATGTCTGGGTCTCTCTGCTCCTGGAGAGGAGGAGCCCTCTTGTACAAACCATCGTCTAAGTTGAGATTGCAACACTAGTGCCTCCCCCAGGGAACTCACCACCTTCGGTACCCATCTGAGGATGGGTGTACACAGCTCCTGATGCGTGGGAGACAGTCTAACCCCACGCCTTTGACATTCAAGCAGGTGGGTGATCACGGCTGCTGTCCCAGACCAGTCTGCAGAATTTGACCTTTCAGTATGGCATGATGGATGGTTACTGGGGTGTGGGTAGATGTGACAGATTCTGGAAGTGTGGAGTGCATCGTTGGAAGGGTACAAAAAACAGGCGAGCTGGGAAAAGGCAGTGAGCTCATGCAGAAGCATTTTGGAAGCATTTGTGCAGGTAGATCTTGTGAGGAGGTTTGAGGGCAGCAATAAGTATATTCAAGCACACTGATGTGCCAAACATAGGATTTTTCAGCTTGTTATATTCCACTGTTCACTCTGAGGATTTTCAGGAACATCCCACACAGGCTTCAGATCAACTTTATATGATTATTTTTTTTTCCCACCTGGCAGGAATGTGAGATACATGAATACAGAACGTAAGGGAAAAGGAAAGAAGTGAGCATCCACTACACTGTGTGAAGGCAATGGAGATAGAAAATACACATAAAGGGGTGTTTGTAGGGCAGCATGCTTACTTTTCCATTAAGAAGATTTGTTTTCTTTTTTGTTTCATGTTTCTTCTTTTCCTCCTTTTAATTTTACTGTAGATGGTTGATGCCTAGTGTGAAGTTATAAACGTTAAAACAGCATCAGGCTGAGGTGACTCGCGTTGAAAGAAGGTGGGAGATAGGAGTCATTAGTGGGAGTTAAAAAGGAAAAACACCTAAGAAACCAATGAAGATGCATATTGACAGATTTCTCTGAGTGTGGATTTGTCTGCTGAGGTTAGCAATAAAACCACAATTGTTCTAGCGTGTGTTAATCTGTCCTGGACAAAATGCTGGAACACAGACAATGGAAACTGAGCCACTGCTGGTTTGGATATATTAAATTGAACTAATTGCTTCTTTTTTATCTGAGTTTTATGTTTTTGTGGGTGAGGAAAAACTCTGTAATAATCTCTGTATAACAAAACACAAAGAATTATTGTTAGACACACATGTTAACAGTATTGAAGTGCAAGTTCATCTTTGAAATCTAAATTGATTTTTAGATGAAAATGACTTCATTATCGCATTTTTGTCAATAATATAATTTAGGCCTATTTCTGTTGTTAAACTCTGACCCTATATATTTTCCATGATCTAGGTTTTTTTCTTTACAGATTACTGATTTCACAGGGGAAAATGAGACCTTTGAAAATGTAACATTTTTACTTCTTAGCTGTAGTTTCCTTTTAAATAATTTTGCATTTTTATTGGACCTAAAATGTTTTCTGTTAAACTCATGGCATGCTTTTAAAAGCTAGCTTTAGAAGAGTCTGATTCTGCTTTTGAATTATTTTTCTTTAAGTGGACTTACAGCAGAGAATATCAAATACATCGAAAATAATCACATTTGCTCATTGTTTTTGACAAGTTATTGAGTTGTGGTGTTAATAAAATTGAGAGAGTTGCTTGGCAGTGTCATGCCTACACAAGGGAATCCTGCGAATTCATACATTTTCAGTTGCAAATGAATGTTTGTTTGTTCTGCACTTTATAGTCTCGCTCTTCCTCCTAACACACGCAGTGGGTTTAGATCTTTTATTTTAGTCTGTCTATAAAATATTGAAAACTGAAATGGCATCAACTTAAGCTGTTAACTTGATGGTCTTGTGAATTCAGACACCGTCAACTCTCCTTCAGCTTGTTTTTGTCCTTCTATTGTTCTTCACAGGTTACTTTAGGAAAAGTGTTAAAAGTGATAGTGGTGATGCGGAGCCTCTTCATTGACCGGACAATAGTAAAAGGGTACAACGAAAATGTCTATACCGAAGATGGCAAGGTAGGTTGTTATATATCCAGCAACATTAAATTTTATTTTTACTTGGTATTTAAATGACAGGGAACAGGAATCCCATCACAAGTATGCTGGAAACATAAAACAGTCAAAAGACTCTGTGGATGTTTTGCAGAATGCTCTGGTTTAAGTTTATAATGCTTTGCTTGGATTTTTCATACCGAAACATCTGACTTCTAAGCTCTGAAGCCCTTGCTTGAATTTCTAATTTATCACCTTAGACCCCAGTTGCCTCGTTAATGGTGTCTATTGAGAAAACATTTTCTCAGTGTACCAGCACATCAATAGCCCAGGGTTCAGGTTTCTCTTTTTGGAGAGCTATTGGGAAATCTTGGGCTAGTTTTGTGCTCAACTTCAGAAACACATCGGTGAGAATCATTGGTAGGTAGTCCTCAATAATTTGCTTATCAGTAATAGCCCGTCTTGAACAGCAGCTAATAAAGTGAGTGGTACCTGTTGGCACAAGCGATTTGTTTTATGAACGATTCACCCTGCTTGAACCCTCAAATTTCCTCTGACTGCACACACTCCATATGGCTCACTTTAGCGCATCACAAGATGTTAATGGGACCTGACGGCCTTCAGCTCAGCTTGTTTCTCTTTCCAGGGTGGAATGGTCTCTCTTAGTGAGACATCCGCCAGGACTCTCCTTTGCCAGTAACAGTTCTAAATACCTCCATCTTTCACATTTTCTCTCTGGAGCTTTCTCTTCTGATTATGAAGCCTATTAAAATAAAAAGTTCATTATATCAGGATGAGTACTTGGCACCCATAGGCCATGTTATAATGAGGTGAGACTTCTTTTCCTTTCAAAAGTGATAACTCTGTTTTAGCGCACAGAAAAGCAGGTTGTGTACTGACCCAGAGTTCAGCGGCTCCGGGTCTGAACCTCTGCTCCCTGGAAAAAGCCAGGAGCTGATGTGCTGAAGGAGATAGTGCAACTGTATTTCCCAAGTGAGCCGTTCTCAACTCGGAGGGTGGGGGATTGGCCTAAGAAGTTGTAAAATAAAAATTGCCTGATTTCGATTTGCATTATTCAAATATGCAGGTTTAAATGCCACTTTGCCGCAGAAGCAGCTGCGCTATACTCCCTGTATATTAGCATATAAATACAGACTTATAGCACCAGCCCCTCTTCACCCCAACTTCTGCTCGGAAGTGAAATGAGAGTCTGCCTAAAGAGCAGTGACGGTGCTTGATGGATTCTTGTGCCACACTTCATTTGGGTGTGCTCATTTTCTCTGATGAATCCAGTTTCCTTTGAAGCTCCCTTGAAATATAATAATGCTATATACGCTGAAAAGCTCTAAGTAAAAGAGTTGTTTTCTGAAACGCGGCATCTGGCGTTGGGCTTCTGTTTAGCTCAAGGTTAACTCTCTTGAAAGCCATAAACCTTCTCTCTGTCATCACTTGCTGCCAGGGGGAGAGTGGGACTCACCGAGGCCAGCTTTGGGCACAGGGCACTAACCTTTGTCTGCTGTCAGCAGGGAGCAGTTCAGCTTCTCTGGAGCATCGGTGCTAACACCTGGCTGCTTTTCTTGCTTTAAGCCAATCTGCAAGGGAGTCTGTTTCCTACAGATTTAGCTTTCTGTGTCCAAAGCTGGGCTGTGGGACTGCCCCCACGAGGCTGTACGAACCTGTGACCTTTACGTGACAGTTTGCTATTCCATTGGGCCATCCCAGGGCTTTCACAAACCTGAAGGTCTGAAGGTTTAGGTATAAATAGGAACGTTTCATTTGTCTTAAGCAGAATGGGAGTTGCAGCCACTTAAATGATGAGTAGATTTGGCTTGGGAGATTGAATAAATGCGTAGCTTGCTAGTTTTGCCAACTGGAGCACATATTGACAAACAGTGAGCTCCCTCTTTTTCACTAATTAACTACGCTGGTAATTGGAGAATAAGAATAAGATTGTGCTCTTGCAATCATTCGCTTTACTTATTGTGCCTGCTGGGAATGAGCGATTACAGTCAATTGCAAACATAGTCCATTCCAATTCCTTCTCTGTCACAACAGATGCTGCTGGGAAAGTGCTCCAGTGAGGTTTCACCATCCTATTCTAACTTCTCAGGTTCTAACCTGCTGGGAGGGAAGATGCGCTAGCCTTCAGAAGAGATACAGAAGAGAATGAAAAAGGAGACCAATGAATATCGTCTCTATTAAATAACATAATTACAGAGAACCCTCAGGGTCATAGCAGGAGGTGATCCTTTTTCCAGTGGGGCAGTTTACACAGTGACTGCTGAATTGGGGGTCTGCTTCAGTGTTCCTAGGAAGCATTTAATATTAGTAAACAGCAGAGATAAAGTTAAATAGGTGGTGTCATACCATACCAATATGGCAGTTTTGAAGCTCCAGCCTTTTGAATAAGGGACACTGGATATATCATGGTGTCATTTTGCTTCTTTGCACTTAAATAGCTGGATGAGGGTCTGTTGAGTAACGCTCCTCATGCACAGGGCAGAAGGTTCTTTAAGTACCAGAAGTGAAATTCAGTGGGGGTTTTCTCCAAGTAGAGCAGGGTCTGGGGCAGCAGTATGTATTCAATAAGAAAGAAATGGCCAACATCGGGAGACTGAAGAATCACACAGACAATATGTGAAAAATGATCTGTGCAAAGAAGAAAGCCAACGATTTGCTTTCAGATCAGGGGAGACCTCATTTATCTCTGAAAGTACAACTGTTTGGGCAAATTGTGAATTACTGGGAAGAAAAAGGGAAGAGAGGAGTCCAAACAGGAGAGGCATAGTCTTTCTCGTCCATTAGTCAGGCAAGTCTAGAATAAAACAAATATTTCTTGTAGTTTCTGGTAGCTGTGGACCTGTGCGTGGTGGCACACTAGTGCTTACCCAGGGAAGCTGACACTGCACTATCCAGGTTTCTGTAGCTCGCTGTCTGCTTGTACGGTGTAGGTTGACAGGTACTTACGTGAAAACTTCACGTGGTTTCTGCTGTGCTGAAATCTAGGCAAATTGAGTACTCCCTCTTACAGATGTAAATACTTTCAAAATTAAAGTGCGAAAAATAGAAGTCTCAAGCTTGCATTGAGGAGAATCAGACACTACATTCTGGGGGTTTGTTTTCGAGCTTTGCTTATACAGACAAAGAATCATTGCATTCCTTTAAGTGCTTCATGCACTTCTCTCGTGAATTATTCACAAGCCCTGCAGAATATGTCTTTGCCAAGTTGCCAGCTGCATAACTTAGACATTTTTGGTGACACTTTGCAAAAACAATAGGTGAGATCTGGCAGCCTCTGTCAGGTCCCGGGTTCTGGATGCTGATGGCTCTGCAGTCTCTTGCTTACCGTACTAACCCATTGCGTCCGCCGGATACTGATGCATTTTAATTAGCCCCGCGGTTTTAGCGATGGCACCGTGCCACCCTCAATTCAAACTCTGACATACTCATTGTGCACTGGAACTTAACCATGGATAGTAATTAATTACAAGTGTTGTCTCGATTCCTGAATAAATGAAGCTTTGCAGCTCACCCTTGCAGGGCAGGCTTATTGTCAGCTGAGCCATTAGTAGCCCAAGTCTGCCAATGAATATAAAAACTAATTGAGGTTTTTTTGGCACAGTAATACCTTGCTTTTCTTTGAGACCAAGACCCACCTTGAAAGGCCGTATTTAGAGTGGTACTTAACATCATACCTAGCCAAATTCCTATTTTTGCATCTTTAAACTTAACTAAAGAAATATAAGTGTCTCTGTTGGATTATCATGTTAAGGAACTTGGGTTATGTTAATGCTACGGCTTCATTAATTACCCCATATCAATAAGAAAAGGCAGCTTTTAGCCTCCTAGCGTAAGAGAGGAAAAGAAATAGTAGTATCAAAGGAAAGCTTCAAAGACAGGCAGAGCTGTCTCTCGGGTAATTTCTGATCCCTGCATTCTTTCCACTTCAAAGCTGGATGTGTGTGTGTTTGGGTGAAGGGGGGGTTGAATCCGATTTCTCTAATAAGTGTTGGCACCGGACCTGTTTGATATTAGATGCAGGGAACATTCTGATTTCTTATCGCCTTTGAAATCGTTCAGACGACCTTCAGAAAATGGCCTCTTGTTACTTACGCTGGGGGTGGGTGGGGNCCCCAGTTTAATTCACATGCAGAGGATGCCCTGAAATTGTGCTTTCAGCAGTTTTTTAGTTACAAATGTGTGTCTTGATTGAAAGTGAAAAGTTGAAGAATAATAGACCTATAACGATGCATTCTTTAATCTGCCTCTGCCTTAATCCTCCGTTTCAGGGGGAGAGGTGGGCAGTCATTTAGGATGTATGCATGTGGTTTGGGTACCTTCTTTTTTTTTTTTTCTTTTTTTTTTTTTAACTCTTATAACATCGGGTTTGTAAGACAGACATT
>VZRU01008408.1:3480-14976 GCA_013398155.1 Pedionomus torquatus
TTTTATTCCTTCAGGATGTGCCTGTCATCCTATGAATTGGAAATAGTCAAAACACTGTGTTCGGTCCAAAGAGCTGCTACAAAGGTAATATGAAATTTTTATGACCATTAACTTGAAATCAGTGCAATATTTAGCTATAATCCTCAAAATTACTGATCAACCTTTTTCACCTAGTCAACTTTTTGCTGTGATGTGAAATGAGGAAACAGTTGCTTGGATGGGATAAACAAGCAACTTCTTATCATTGTAAAATTGAAGCATGCAACTACAAAAGCAAGACAGCTTTTTACATTCTGTTTTTAGCAGTTACCACTTCTTGTCTTATTGTTAACCCCCATCTTACCATTTCTGTCTTGCTGCTTTGTATTACCTTAAAAAACCAAAACAATTATCCTTCCTGCCCATTTAAAAAAAAACAAAACAAAACAAAACAAAAAAACAAACAAAAAACCAAACAAAAACAAACAAACAAACAAACCCCAAAACCAAACCAACAAACAACAGAACCCAACATTTGCCGCATTCCCAGCTCTTACAAGAAATTTAAGATTGGTTTACTCAGGTGTTTTGGCTAACAAAGGTCAAGAGGATTGGGTTATAAATATGTAAATCATTAATTGTAGTGTGTGTTCCTTTTGCTGTGTTGCTGAGAATTGCACAGGAGAATAGAGATTAAATACTTCCCTATAAGCTGTGGTTGTTTTTCCTAAGTGCCAGAGCTGACTCTGCCCTGGTGCAAGAAGGTGTCTGTGCAGTTTTATTGGTTCCTTCTGCCAGCCAGTTGAACATCCAAAAAGGAATAATGTTACATGGAGTTTTCTGTGACTGGAGTCTTTGCTTCTCCTGGAGAGCAGAACCTCAGTTTAAAGTGCTAAAACCCTGAATATTTGTAGAGGTGTCAATCTGCCATTTTGTCAGGTGTTTCGATACTCAGACATGTTCATAATAGCGAGGGACTTCAGCAGATCTGGGGGGCTCATAGCCTTAGGTGATTGATACCAGAGCATTTAACACGTGAATACTCCCACCGAGCTCAGTGGGAACTTTTCTGAGTTTAAAGTGATTAGCGGTGCCTGTCTGAGCATGGGGAAAAAAAAAGCCTAGGTCCCAAAAATATGCTTTCAAGTTATGGGCCAAACCTAGTGCTGTTCCACAGTGGTACTCTCTGAGGGTAGACATTAGTTGTAGGCTAAAGACCAGGGTTCGAGGGCATATCCCAGCTGCTGCAACCTGTGACCTTTCAAATTGTGGTGAGTAGTCACCAAGTGAGTTTGTGCAGTGCTAACAAGGGTCAGGCTTGGGATATCACTGACAGGGCAGTATTGCATTCAAACTTAACATGCTCCATTTTTGAATGGAAGTTTGGAGATATTTGGAGCTGTAAGAAAGGACAGGCTGTCCCCCACTGAACACACCAGTGGAGCTCTGGCTGAGGCAGCCCCTCAGTGGGGCTTTCGGGGTTGCAGTGGGGCTGACTGGCAAGACTGGACCAAAACGCAGGCTTGAGCTGCACCAAACTGTCACTGACATACCCAGGGCATGCAACACTTGGTGCGTGTGCTTTCCATCGCAGGAGACAGACCTCCATCAACAGTTGCCACCGAAGAGGAAAATTCTAGCATGCAACATGCTTTCCTACCAGCAACAAGATTAGCACTCAGAAAAAACTTGGAAAAGCAAGCAATGAAAGCTTATATAAGAGGCAAAAAATTGCAAAGTATCTAGCTTTGAGAAAGGGTGTGTAGTAGCCAGTCGTGAGAGCCGTGCTAATGTTTTGGCATCCAAATGCAACTAGCAACCTTTGACTTTATGCCAGTTCAGCACTGGGTGTGAAACCCTTGGCAGTTTGCCTCAACTTCAAGCATTTTTTTTGGTCTGGAGACAAGAGAGAGAAAGAGAGCAGAAGGAGCAAGAGCAGAGACCTCAGCAGATTTTATAAGTCTTGTTGCTGTTTCTCTTTTCTACTTACAAGAAACTATTCATGCATTTTGAGACTATGGAGGGCTCTAACTTACAAGGACCATTTTAGGGAAAAAAGCCCACAATCCCCCATTTCTTTAAAAGAGGTGCTTAGAAGTATTAAGTTTTATTTCATGTTCCCTTAACACAAAAAATATTTCTTGTGAAGGAATATTAAGTATTTGTTTCTTGTGAAGGTATTTTAAGTATTTGTAATTTTAAGAAAGAGATTTACAGCTTGAAACATCAAACTTCATTGTTAAGAGGAAGGATTTTTTTTTAACACCTTCCCCTCTCCCAGAAATACCAGCACTGCTTAGAGAGTCCAGAGACAAATGGTCACAGCTGCTAAAAAATTACAAAACATAAAACTAGAAGAATTTATTTAGTTTGTGTTTGCAAAAGGAATACCCCACGTTATGATGTGTAACCCAATGCTTCAACCAAAGTAATTTTAGATTCAAAGGGTGCTTTTCCAATTCAGTGGAATAATTTCCCTGGTGCTTGCAGATGTGAGTCTACTCAAAACATATGAAAATATTTTATATACATATATATGTGTGTGTGTGTGTATAAAATGTACGGAATAAAGTCCTTTCACTAATTGATAGAAGTTTAAGTTAACAGGGGCAAAACTATCTTTGAGATTGTGATAATTACACAATCAGATGTGTGAAATTACAGATTTTGCTCAAAGTTCTTTTGCTTCTCTGCAGGGCAACAGTCTCCCTCTCTCTCAGACTAAGGTTGCACGTCTCAGTATCGCTGTTTATTTTGCTGGAGAAATCCCCATTGGGCAGAGAGTGTGATATTGGAGCAGCAGGGTTAGTAGCAAAGCTTGGTAACCACTGGTCACTGGCATGTGAAATGGTTCCACCAGCCCTTTTCTGCTTTTCTTGTATTAACATGCAGCCATATATACCGATTTCCATGCTTGTAGTACCAGCTTTTATTGCCACCATCTTCTCCTGTGGGTGGCACGACCCACAGATTCACTACTTGGGTTATTCCTCGGTCACTTTGTGAACCTCAATGCCAAGCACGACCATGCTGCTTCAAAGCAACGATCCTGCAGGAAGATATGATGGTAACTCTTGCAGGCATTACTGAAAGCAGCAGTGTATTCCACAGGCTGCCAATACACATGCCTTTTTTTTCCCACGCTGGCTTGGAGGAGGAGGAGGCAGAGCAGCAGGGACGTTCATTTCTCCACGTTGGCAAATCCTATATACCCTGTTTTGTACTATTCACGCTGGCTTGTTCCCCTGCTTGTCTTGAATAGGATTAACAAGCAGAGTTTTTCCTTTAAGCTCCGGTGAACTTTACTAAGATACTTAGAAACTGCGTCAGAAGTTTTAAATAGTCTTTCTCACTGGTGGTTCTCTTGGCACTCTAATTTCTTGCCTTAATAGAGACACTGACACTTTGTCAGTGACAGTTCTTGTTCTGTATCACCGTCAGCGTGTGACATATTAACTTTCAAGCAACCTAGAGGTTTTATTTGCTGTCACAGATCTCTTTAAATATTGACCTCTTTAAACATTAAACATTACAGACAAACACCTCAGAATTGATGATGCAGAGATTGCAAAATAAATTACTGTTTAAACCATGGAATGTGCAACATGACAATTCAGAGCAGCTGTCAGGGCCACCTCCGGCTACCCTCTGCAAAGTGCTCTCACCAGCTGCGATCCCGGTGCTAACAGTGGTTTCAGTCTTAGTTTCAGGAAGCATTATTGTCAAAGAGGCATACTGATAAATTGCTTTAATGACTCCAAATCAGTCTCTTATTGTCTGTCCTCTGATGGATGGAGTTACTACTTTCTGAAAATTAAAGTGTCATTGGTAATCTGGGCACGCCAAAAATGAAAGTGTATGACTCAAGAGGTTTAAAACTTCAGTAGTGAGGCTAATAACCCAGTAATTTTCTCTCAGGGTAAAATTTATTGGTCAGATCATTAGTTGTTGAAATCACTCTGACATTTGTGTCTCTATTGCCTCGGGGAGCTTGCCCGGGTCCAGTTTCATGTCCTTTGAGTCAAACACCTTACCCTAAGAATGGAGTGCAAATTCTAAGCCATTACCACCTCCTGTCTGAGTTTGCCTGCCGGATCTGTCTCCTTTTCACTACGCTTGAAAAATAAGAAACAGCTGTTCTCTGGCAAGCCTCAGAGTGTAAACAATCCCACAGTTATATGCTATACAGCAGGTATGTTTTACTTCAGCTCAGAAATAATCCTTTTGCAAGCAAGCTTACCTTTGATCTAGTAAGAAGACTTTTAAGAAGGGAAGAACTTGCAAGACCATACCCAGACTATGCACTTATTGCAGGATGTATGACTGTTAACCTGGCTCCAGGATAGAGCAAAAGAACCGTAATTCTGCATTGCATTTTAGCTGAGATCAAGAGCCGAACTTTAAAGTAAACCTGACTTTTCCCACGTATCAATCTGCAGAGAGGTCTTGAAATATATTATTTTGATTATCAGTAGGTAATCTTAACCCAGAAGATGTGCCCCTGGAGTGCTCCAACCACTAATGAGATTTCTATTGACGGGTCAGACTAGAACCAGTCTGAAGTAAAACCTGCTGAAATCAATAAATTGGGAATAGCCACTCCACAGCACCAATTGTTTTTCTCTACAAATCCACTCCTACTGTGTTACTCTGTCATACATAGCCCAAATGATCTTCTTATATTCAGTTACCATCCCTAAAGTTTTCTACAAACTACAAAGCAAACCAAAAGAAATCGTCTCTGGTTCAAATCAGGATTTTAATTTCTCTCTAATGCTTTTTCTTCTGCTAGAACAAAGCATGCAAGGGAAACACCAAGAACCAGGGCTTCCAGCCACATGCAGCACTGAGGATTAGGTGAATTATGTCACTGTTGCTTCATTGACTTCAGTGGACAGAATAACTACACATCCCTGATGAATATCTAGACAAAAGCACTGACTACAAATTCAAAGCTCAAAGATAGATTTTAAGGACTACAGTGAGGATACAAGATCCATCTAGTTGTTTTCCTCTCTTCATTCTAAGCCTCTACATTTATCCATGAGTGAGGACCAGCTGGAAGGGTCCCTTATGCCATGGTGAGAGCCACGGAAAACAACAGCTCCATCTGTCACAGCTCCAAAGAACACGAGCCAAACACGTTAGGCTTGCTTTTGGGTGCTAGATGTCTCTGTGTATATCCATCCATCTATCTGTATGCACATATTCTCAGTTATGACAGTATTTAGAAATTATTTCTGTCTCAGATTTTCACATTGCTTTCCACAATCTTGTGTTGCTCTGCTTTAAATTAAAAACATAGGTTATACCTCATAATTTTAAGGAGGTTTACTCCAGCCTGCCTTCTAGCTAGTGGTATTCCCCTCAGCAGAAGCTGCAGGCTAGTTCTCCACCTAAAGATTCACGTTTGTATCTTAAATTTCCAGAGCCTATTGCTAAATGAAGATTGAGATACTAAAAATATTCTACCAGTCTACCTGGAAGAATCTCTTTCTGTTTAGGAAAGAGATCCCTCCTTGACATCTGCAGTTCCTTAGATACCTTCCCCATTCACCATTTTTCAAAGATACTGGTGTTCCAGCCAGCTCCTGCATTGCCAGTGCTGCTAGCTCTTGGCATTTCAAAGAATTTCTTTCTTTTCTCAGTGACCAAAGAATTGCAGACCTTCCTACCAAGTGCACCTGGAGGTAGGTAATATGACTACTATAAAGGGAATGTTGTTGAGTGTACACAAACTTGAATTTTACTGAGGCTAGTTGAATTTTAAAATCTAAGTGGAAGGTTAACAGTCAGCTGAACTGACCTTAGAGGATGTATAGATAAAAGACACAGGTTAATTCTGCGGTAAATCTGTACAGAATGTCATAGCAATGGGATAACTGTCTGAAGTGGAACTGTTGATGTAACTTCAGGTAACTGCTGAAAATTGTTTTCCTGAAGACATAACAATTCTGGAATGGACTTACGCCCTTCCAAAAGGGATTAACTGGTATGCAAAAGATGCCAGATGACTAAAACCCCCAAAATTGTTGTGCATGAGCATGAACCAGTTTAAAAAAATCCAACTTTCCCACAAACACAAGGCCTAGGACACAAAGTCTTTGGTTTAATTTTCATGAGAGAATTTAGACTCCAAATCACCTGTGAGCTGACGGACAGCAGTGGTGCTGCTCTTGAGTCTGCTAGATATTAGATGAGTAGATGAACTAACCAATCATCAAATTGTTAGATGAACTAACAATTCTCCTGCCATCTCTGGTGGAAGTTAAAATCCAAGACAAGTTACAATAAAAACAGCAAGTAAATTTGCAGCTTTAGCCAATGTGCCCTTTAATCCAAACAAGTCTGAATATTCAATTTTGCTAGTGTGATTGTGCAGCTCAAGATAATTGCTCCATTTCTGTCCCACTGCTCTTTAGCTAGTCACCACCTGCAGTGTTTTCAGCAGTACACATCACTGAGGCTATCCTATACAGAAGATTATGAACTTATGCATATGAAAAGTATTTTGTTTTCGTATGTGAGGCTTTTTTCTTACTGTCTCTTAAAAGCCTTTTTCTTTCTTTGTCTCCATCAGTGCTATCATCTGGACCTCATGTTCAGAAAGACTTTAAATCAAGGGTGACACCTTGAGTGGAGCTCATGGAGGACAAGCAAAACATCTTGGAAACCAGCCAGAAGTTCAGCAAGTTGTTTTTCTGTCTTTAAGCCTCTGAATAGTTCCAATCATCCCTGTGTTTAAAGTCAGGGATAGGCTTACATGGCTTAATTAAGTTGGGATATTACACAGAAACAGACTTTCTCTGAGCCTGGTCTAACCTACTGCTTTCTGCCAGTGGTTCTAAAAGTCAGGCTGAGCCCATGACACCAAGTGCAATCAGCTTTTAAAAGAGGAAACAACACAAAATCAAATCCTGATTCTTCTAGGTAAGGAAATCACTCAGCCTGGGGATTTGTTTGGCAGAACTTAGAATATATCAGATCTGACCGAAGATCTGGAAACTGCTCAGCATCTTGCTAATGCATTTGAAAGAGAAACTCTGAGGATGAATTCAATGACTGCTGCAAATGCTTCATGAATGTGAATAAAAATGCAACCAACCAACTCACACAGCTAAGAAACACTTTTCTAAGGCACACAGCTGCACTGCTGGGCTGCCTGATGGTCAAATCTCAGAACACAACCTTTCCTCTGCCTGACAAAGAGCATTCAATTTTAAAGACTTTATACGGCCAGCTTTCTAGCTGCAAAAGGCTGTTGAAGCATTTCAGTTTTGTTTTTCACACACTGTCAAAAGATTTTTTGTTTTGGCTTGTGTGCTTTCAAAGGCACAACAGAAATATTTACAAAGGCACTATTCATGTCAGTATTTAACAGTTGATTGACAACCCTTCTTCTGCGAGCTGGTCAAAGCTTGCTGAATTGTAGCTTTGGCTGGAAGGAGCTGAAAGTGAAATTAAACACCTCTTCCTCAATTCCAAATATCTGCAAATCTAAAGGGCCTTTTGTTGAAAGGGTACTGAGTTTCAGAAAGCTAGGCAAAAATGGAAAATAACTCTTCCCCCCCCTCCCCAGTTCCTTCCTTGTGCTTATTGCTACAGAGTACAACTCTGACCCCTGAACTCAGGATAGATCTTTCCACCGTCCTCATCAGCATGCTCTCTGACAAGAGATTGTTAACTTCTCTCGGGTGTTTTGTTCCCTCCCACATCAGTTCAATGAAAGAAGGACAAAGTCAAAAATGCTGGCTATTCTTATGTTTAAAATATCTATGTTAGCACAAAAGAAAAGCTGAAGAAATTGACCTTGTTAAGTAACGAGACCATGTTTTCTGTTCGTGTCACTGGAAGCCCTTTGCCTTTTCAAGGCATGAGTTAAAAACTGAAGAAGTAGGTGTGCATTTTTGGTTTCACATCTTTTAACAGAAAGTGATCTCAATGTTTTTAAGCCATATTTACACACTATTGTCCACTAAAAGAAATTCATCAAAGTTTCCATAAAACAGCCGCCACTTTTACCTTTTTTCTAATATTTTGATCTTTCATTTTTAAATCTCCCCTTTAAAAACACTGATCTGAATATTACAACACAAATACACTGGACTTTGTCTTCCAAATTCATGGAAACAACTTGGTATTTGCATGGGCCAAGATACTGGGATGAGTTTCCATTCAGAGTAGACTTTTTGAACGCTCATACAGCAAGTGAGAGAGGAACAGCCCTAGTATTCCATGTGATAAGAATATACCAGGAATAAATTTTCTACCTCTTCATTATCATTTGAACTGTCTCTTTGGTACCAGAAGGATTTATGTGTTTTACTGTTTCAAATATTCTGACATGCAAAACAAATGGGAAATAATTGAATGAACAGAAATAAATACCAAGATGATTATTTTTAAAAAGAAAGATAGTAAAGAGAGAAAAAAAGTGGCAAAAAGAGAATAGCAAGCTATTGATAACTGCACACTTCCTATTCAGCATTTTCACAAACTTTTGCATGAAATTTTATTCTGTGGGAAGCCAGTACTTTACTTTACACTCCTAAGCGTGTAAACTCTGAAAGAGAGTCACAAAGGTGGCTCTCTTTTCACCTATTTGAGTATTCCTCCATTACTTGACATAGAACAGACTTTCTTGCTCTTCACATGCTTTTGAACTTCAAAACACGTTAAAAAGAAGACAACTGTGGCAGTCAGGCTGAGGAGCCTTACGTCAGCTTTTCACACAGCGTATTCTAATAAAGGAGGTGTTTTCTCCCATTACTTTAGTAAAGCTGCTTCTGTCATCAGCCTCTCCATGGTCAGCATATCTATGGATTTCTTTGTAACTTTACTGTCAAGCTTTGATTTGAAACTGCTATTTTATATTATTCTATCAGCCTTTTATCAAGATCTTAAAGACCACACGTCTCCATTTATTGATTGCACTCTTGGAAAAAAAAAATCAGTGATCATTTGCAGACATCTTATGGACAAGATTCATAGTAGAAGAACAGAACTTTGAGTAGGAGTAAATTTAAATAGCAATTTTGTCTTCCACTTTTAAAATTTTTCTTACATAAGATTAAACTAACAAATCTTATAACTGTTTTAAATGCTTTCAGAAGAAAATCAGGAAGATGATCCTGCCAAAATAAAATGAGAACTTTGCCTGAAGCTATGCAGCTATCACTTTGATAGAGCCCGTGTGCATGAAATAACCCAAGACCAAAAAAGAAACAAACAAACAAAAAGGAATCACACAAAACTGAAGAATTCAGAAAGGAAATTCTTTCCAAGTATATAAAAGGAAGACTCTTCCAGCCTCACCTCCTTAAATTAATATTACCTTACAATGCTTTCTTTCCAATTCATATTAATCTAGACCTTTTACGTATGTATGTAAATACTTAGATATGTGTATAGATACCAACATTCTTTCAATTTAAATTTTCCCTAAGTTTTTTTTTGAAATTCATCCTATTTCAAAACTTGACTTCCATGTTGTTGCTGGAAAAGACTATTGCAACTTCAGAAGCACACTGTCAAATGCAGTACAAAAGCCTTAAAAATTCATACTAAATTCATAGTAACATTTGACTATCTGCCTAAAGTTTTTGTCTTGGAAACCATGTAGTAATGTGTTCTTTCCCTCAAAACTTTTCCTATTTTTATCTTCAGATACTGTAAGCTCCTGCTGCAGGAAAATTCTTACTGTGCCTTTGACTGGAACCAGAATGAGAAAACTCTCTTGCCTTCAACTTTTTGTGCACTCTGTTGGAATGACACTAACCTAAGTGCTGAAAGTATTTGGCCAGTTCTATTGAGCCATTCAAATTAACATTTTGGCTGTTTTCAGCTTTTTCTCATTGTGCAGGATGGTAATTTTAAATGTGTTATTGCTAAATTAGTTTAACAGTTCCTGTATAAACATAACTAGTTTCCATCTAAACAGCAAAAACAACGTTTTTCATGAGGTGCTTGGCTAGGCGGAATTTCCAGTAAGAATTGATGTAATACTTCTGTTTGTGAAATAGACAGGCAGGGTCAGCTGTGTTATCCCTGGGCTGCACTGCAAAGGCAGATCTTTGTGTCAACAGGGAGATGTGATCTGTCCTCATCATTGATGCAGAAGTACTGGCAAGTTTGGAGAACTCCAGCTGGCGAAGTTAGAAGATAGTTTTATGACTTTCAGTTGGGTTCGGATGAGGGAACAGATGCCTCACTTTAGGCAAGCAAAAGAAATGAAAAACAAGCTTAATATGGGCAATGCTTTTGACATCCTCTACATCTACAGGAAAGCAAAACCTAATACATATTCTGACCAAAGGCCAAATGCTGAGCCTTGGCTGCATATGCTTGGGTCCCATTGTAATCAGGAGGATTGCTGATTACAATGATCTGTGAGTGTATCGAAGGTCAAAACTGAACCCTGATCTGAGCTCAGATCAATATAATCACATGATTTCACCACCTCCACTTGAGTGTAATAAAGTAGAACTTAAGCTATCATATCACTGATTAATGCATTTTGTGCTTAAGCAAAGATACTGAACTTTATCTAAATAAATGGCAGTCCAAGGAAATGAAAGTCGGTGTAAACTGAATGAATGCCTTGCTGCAAAAAAAGAAAACCCCAGCCATTTATCAGAGTGCAGTTTAATTATTCTGAGTACAAGACTGTAAATCTGAAGGAATAAGAGACATGCTATGAAACCAGATGTTAAAGTTGTAGAAGGAGAAGCAACTGATGGGTAGATTTAAGTCTAACACATCACCGCAACTACAGTGCACAAATTTAACTTACAGCAAACAGTCTTTGTCCCTAAGTGCCGATGAGAACTAGACACTTCCAGTGGGATCCAGGCTAAAGTACTCAAACCTTCCTCTGGTCCTTCTGGCACCACAGAGAGAGGAGTATTTTCCCTTTAGAGACTCCTACATGCTTGAATTAGCTTTGCACAACCTGTTTCGTCTGTGCCCACTATGGCATCGAATTACAATGAATCCTTTCCTTCCAGAACATCACGGTTCTCATTCCACCCTCTGTCTTGGTTGTCCCCTAGGAGTATGACTGTGTGAAGTGCATGCTCTGACCCACAGCATGAGTTAAACCTCCATGCTGTGGGCTCTTAGCAATGCAGGGTCTGAAGTACAGGGCTGCTCTAACTCCATTCCAGCAGAAGCTATGCAGGACACCTGCTCTAGCTCTGGTCATATCTCTGTGCATCCTGTGAAGGCAGCCAGGCAGGAACTGGTATTTAAATTTAGTTATTGAATAAATAATTCCTATTTCCTTGACTATAAACAGGCATATATACAATCCGTACATACAGATACAGTTGTTTAGAGTTGGTTTGGTTATATACACATAGATACAGTTGGCGGCACATAACAACCTGTCCTAAACTGGCACATCTCTCACTCTAATTATTTGTAATAAACTCACCACCACCACCTTTTTGGCAGAGAATCTTCCTCATCTGTTTGGGATGCATTACGCAATTTACGTTCTAAAAGTAGGAAAAATTA
>VZRU01008411.1:251-16660 GCA_013398155.1 Pedionomus torquatus
GGACGGGGTACTGCAGGGCGGCGGTGGCTGCTGCGGGCTCTGGCCGTGATGTCATGAGATCTTTGAGGGTATGGTTGGGCCCGGGCGAGGGGGCAAATGCCTCTCCTGGGGAGAAGGGTGCAGCTGGGTCTCAAAGAACTTGATGTTGGGTACCCCACGGTGTGCTGGTACGTTGTGGATTTCAGATGATTCTCCTCACCCTGACTGGGTGTTATGGCCAGGACCTTAATGCAGAAAAGCAATTTCCTATTTCTTCAGTAGAAATAGGAGATTTCCCTTTTCACTTGTATAGGAAATGCTAGGATTTTTCTTTTTCTTCTTCTTGTGGTTGACCCAGGAAATCGTCTTGTCACCAGCCTTTTGGGTTTTGGTGGTTTTTGTTGGTTTTGTGTTGTTTTTTTTTTTTTCCTCTAGAGGTGCAGGGAGGAGGGTGTTGCTTTGCTCTGGATCCTGTGGGTAAGCGTTGAAGACAGTGACAGCAGCTGCTGTTGGCTCTGGAGCTCTGGTTGCTATGAGAGAAGCTTCAGTAGACTTGGCTGCTATCTCCAGGGAAGGACAGCAGAGCAGCCTCCATTAGTGTGGTGGTGGAGAGATGGCTGGCTCACGTTCAGCAAAGGGCTTTACTCTGGGCCTTTTCTACAGGTCCAAAGCAGAAGCAGGGGTACGTTTTGATCCAGTGGGACAAAAGCCTAAAAGGTGGGTTTCACGGCTGTTCTTGAGTTAATGAAATTGCATTAAAGTCTTGGCTGGAAACCCCGAGTCACCCTTTCCAGATATTTTGGTTTGTGTGAAAAGTAGGACAGCGAGAATTGATATGATCTTCCTGTTAACTGAAGGCTGCAGTCGTGTCTCTTTTGAACTCCAGTCTCCTTTCCAGCCAGTAACAGAGCCAGATGCTTTTCTTATTGTTTGTATGTCTCCTTCCTCCCCTTCCATCGCCTGGGCCCCACTTGCCTTATTGACTGGAATTTCTGCTGTGTGCAGTGGGTGTGTGCAGCAGACACCAGCCTGCTAGTGCTGAGAAGGGATTTTCCATTCACAGACCAGGGAACAGTCAAAATAAAGGCCCGGCTCAACTTTGGGACTGCAAACAGAAAGCAGGGAGAGGAGTTTCCCTCTGCTGCAGAGTAAAATTTATCCCTATGCTTCTCAGGCAGTTGTATTTTAAAACGTGTAGAAAATGCTGCACTGCTGTGGAATAGTGGGGTGAAATCTCGTCAGAATAACAGGGAAGATTTTTCTCATTTGGTTGACTCAAATGCTTGATGAAAGAACAGTTTGCAGGAGGCCATTTTTGACATGACTGTGTATTGTGGAATCTGCCAGCTCCTATCCCCACACTCTGTCTACTTCACCGCAATAGCTTCCTTTTTTTTTTTTTTTTTAAAGGAAGAATGAGTGCTTTTCTTATCTGCTTAACTAACCATTTGGCACTGGCTGCTGTCTGTATGATATTATGATATTATATTGTTGACTTGGAGCTATTGGAGTATTCCAGTGCATTTTTTAAAGATGAAACTGTTGGTTGAGGTATGCAGTATGGGAAATAGGATTATGTTAGTATTAGAAAACAACTGCTATCTTTGTAAACTAACACCTTGGTGTTAGTATAATGGGAACCCCCTCGCCCTTGCCTGAGTTACTGAACTGAGAGTTACTATGAGCTTGAAGCAAAAATTCCAGGACCGGAATAACGTGAGAGAGATTAAAATATGCCCTTAAATCTGCTTGATGGCAGCAATCCTGTGGTAGATGCCAAACTCCAAGTAGCTCTTATATTTGAGGGTCTGTAGCCCACAAATTGTTTCAGAAGGTGGGGTGAGCAACTTTTAACCCACCTAAAATTCATCCATCACCGAGGCAGAATGCAGTATCATGGACTAGCATGGACTGACATGACAACAGTAATGGTCTTAGAATTTTGTGGCTGTGAAAAACTAGCTCCTCAGTTAATAAAATATAGCAAGTGATTTTCATAGTCCCTTAGTCTTTGTTTACAGTCTTTCTCTATGTTATAGTGGGGAATTAATCTGCTGCCTCGCATTCTGGTGAATGACTGGCACCGCTTTGACAAGGCCCTGGCTTTTCGTTTTACTGTCATATCCCAAGTGACCTGAAAGTAATATTCCTTAGCCAATGCCGTCTGCGATCTCACCACTCCAAGGTGAGGCAGTGAAATCTCATGTACATTTAAATCCTTTTTAAGAGAGAGTTACAGCCAGATTTTATTTTTAAAAGTAATAGGAAAAAACCCGTCTGAAAGAGATGGCATCAAACTGGCATCCCAGAATGTGCAAAAGTTAATGCTTTTCTTTGGGTGGGGGTGGGGAATCCAACAACTGCTGATTTAAATTTTCCAGATGTTCCCTGAAGAAAAAAAAAAAAATTAAATTCAAACTTCCAGGTGCAAAGCATGTAAGGGAGAACTAAATGTGTGGTGTCCCAGCCATGTTATTTATGGGTCTGACTGGTCTATTCTTTCTCCCATTTTGGGTGATCAGACTTTTCAAACTTGTTTTGAATGATGTGATGAGATAAAAATGTTTCTATCTGTTCTGGCAATAGTAAGACAAACATAATGAGTGTTTAGAGGCTTGAAACTTTGGAAATCATTGTTCTCATGGCAGTATTACTGTATTACAGATGCACATTTGTGTTCTTACTTTGGTGCTATTTGTATGTGTAACTGAAATCTTGCAGTATATAAGAAAGGTTGTCTATATGGAATAGACACAGTTGGGTTTTCTTTTATATGTATACAAGATGCAATAGTGGTGCTTGAGTTGAAGGCATTAAATGTATGTTTAAATGTATAGCGTGTGAGATACTAAGTCTCAGTTGCCTCAATGAAACAAACCCCCCTATTTGATTTTGAAATAAAGACTTTGTTGCATTTTACTGGTCTATTTAGTGTTTTTATTTTCCAATTTAAAAACAAAAATAAAACCTCTGAATGTTAAAGGTGTTTCAGATTCTACAGTCTTTGGATTCCATGACCAACTTATGGCAAGAGTTAGTGCACAGTAAGTTTGCACTTAGATTGTTTGAGGCAGTTTGGCATAAATGTCTCTTAGCCTAAACCTTTTGCTTATTTTGATCATGGAAAAGATTCTATGCAGCAGGAGTTCAACATCTTAAAACCATGGGAGCTGAGATTTCTTTCCACTTTCTCTCTTTTCTTAATTCCTTATGGAAGTTGCTAGGAGTTTCTTGGGTTTGGGTCTTTGGTGGTTTATGTTTTGTTTGGTGTTTGGTTTTGTTTGGTGTTTGGTTTTTTTTTTTTTTTTTTTCACAGGATTTGCTATTTTGGTGGCAATTTTCCAGTATTCCTGTAGCAAATCAGCCGAGCAGCGGCCCCTGTCCCTGCTGAGCAGGGAGAACGTGCAGTGCTCCTGGCCTTCCCGCTGAGCTCACACAGGGGTGGGACTTGCTAAGCTGCTGAAATCGCAGCTAATGCCCACTGAGCATGCTGAGAAACAGTTTTTCAACGGCTCCTAGTTTAAATTTTTTTTTTTCTTCTACAATTAGTAAAGATGGTCTTTGTCTTGGAGGATGATATGCACGACAAATCAGGAGATTCTTGTTCATCATCCCCCTTCCCCCCAGCTGAACTAGTGGTGAAGTATTATTTTCCTGTAACAAAAATAGCTAAAGGGATTTTTCCCTCACTTTAACTGATGAGTCTGAACTTGAAAAGCTGTAGCCCAAAAGACAAAAACTAGCTCTAATGCTAGTTTTTGTTGCCACAAGCTCTGTGGGAGCATCTATGTCGTTGTTTAAATTGTAAATTGGTGACTTTCTGATGCTTAAATCTAATTTAAATGCTTAAACAGTAGAACAAACAAATTATATTTTTAAATAATAAATTTGAAAAAGAAAAGCTTTCTTGGTGAGTTTCATTTTCTTCCTACCAAACACACACAAAACCCAATTATTTTAATGAGCAATATGGGAAATACTCAGAAGAGTGTACTGATGTGCTCAGACTTCAAGGTGGAAAAATGTGGGAGGACTTGTCAGCAGTTTGAGTGGCAAGCCTTTTAGTGAGCAGAAGTAATTTCTTTTGTGGTCAGGAATCTAATAGTCCCACATTCACCAAACATGAAGGAAAAGGGAGAAGAAAGAGGGAGGAACATAGAAGAGTGGCATTGAGAAATAGTCAGGAATTTGGCTTTCAGATTGAAGTTTAGAAGTGATCTGTTGTTTATGCTAAAGTTTAATCCTTATAAACTTGATAACGTAGACAGGTCTTGCATTCCTCACTGAGGGTCATGGAAGGGCTAAGTTTAGCAAAGAGGAGGTATCCCAAGCAGTCAGATCCATGCAGTTTTCCAGGCAGCAAACTTTTTTTGCTTATTCATCCCGTTCTAAGCGAGCTTAGTTATGTTTTTCACTTATAAGCAGCCTTTTGAGACGGAACAAGACTAAGTTTTAAAACCGAAATGTTTAAGCCCTAAAATATTTCAGAGTAATTTCAGAGTAGAAAGGTCACAGTGCTTTTGATGTGTTCATATTTAGAGCATGACTACAATTGCAATCATACACATTGACAAGAACATATTGTCTGGATTTGGTAGCTGCTCATTTAGTGACTCAGGCTTATTCCTGTTGTCCTGATGGAGCTTGTACAAGGGTTTTCTTCTGCAGCCTTGCTGATTTACAGGACAAAACTTTTTTCGGTGACCACACCAGCAGCCCAGAAAATGGTTTGAAGTTCTGATACTGAGAAGAATCCTCTTGACTTTGAAGTGAGCAGTTTGAAATGCAAGTTGTTGATAGGGAAGGAGCATGAGACCCTACCATTATACTTTTTAACAGAATGTGCCTGCAGAGGGTGATTCAGTAAAAGAGCAAAAATAGTCAGGATGCAGCTTGAAGTTATGGTTTGTCAGTGTGTCAGATAATGCAGTCTCTTGGTTTTGCATAGACTTCGAATCATGAAAATACGCAGGATTTTTGAGTATTGAGCTGCATGGAAATATTTGAATAAGGAAGCCCATGTAAGAGAGCATTGCTCAGACTGGAGGAGGGAAAGATGGAGCTTGTTTCTGATAGGAGGATGGGACCAGGAGAACAGAGACTTCTCAGCACGGCTTCTGGAAGTGCAGAGAATGGCAGCTGAGGAACATTTTTCTATGTGGCACTATTTCCTAGCTGTGCCTCTACTCAAATTACATCTTTCTGGCAATGCTCTCCATCGCTCTTTAGGACTGGTGCTCCTTCAGGATGGCAATATGGAAGCTGCTCCCAAGGAGCAATTTAAAAAGTGTTTATATTGGAGAGAGTAGGGAGGTGAGAATGTATCCTTGCTCGTAGGCAGGAAGAAATACACTAGGAAAAGTTTGAGAACTAGTGATTTAGGAAACCAAAGTGCCCTGGGGGTTCAGCATGGAGCCCTTAAAATAGTTAGCGTGTCTCAACCTGAGTTGCAGTATCAATTTATAGATACTTGGAAGAGTATATGAACGTTTTGCATTCATGTGGCCTTTAACTGAAGACACTAAACCAAATTATTTCCTGTCTTTTGGTGGCATTATGTTGGAATAACTTATAATCATGCAGGAAGAATGCTTTCAGTAATGTTACTGTAGATTAACTTTTGCCACAGCAAAGATCTGGATGCTTTCTGTATATATAGACCTACAGTGAACCTTTGAAGAAAAGATGACTGCTTGATCAAGTTAAGTAGGCTCTGCTTTCTGATTCAAAGTTCTCCTGTAGTTTCATGAATTTCAAGGATGCTGGGGTTCAGGATGGCCTTGAGGTTAATAGGGAACAAAAATACTTGCAGGGTGAAAGTCAGGTTCTGAGCTTGCCACAAACTCACTTTGTTGTGCAGTTTTTCTAATATCCACCTCAGGGTTTGCTCCCATATGGAAATTTGTCTGTTAAACTGGAATGGGTGTTTGTGATGCACTGGATGTTCTCTGCACAGGTTTTTAGTGCACACTAGTGATACGGTTCCATGGCAATTCAAGCTGACCTGACATGCTGCTGCCACAGTCCTGCACTCCTTCCCAGCATCACTTTTGCCTCTGTTCTGGCACTTTTCTACCCCAGTAGTGGATTATTCAGGAAGGCTACCATAAGGGAAAAAAAGGCATTTCCTTTATGGAAGTAAGAGTTTTCTGCTGGCTTCTGCCTGAACTGCTTGGCTGTGGGGTCAGGTTAGCACCAGTGCAGAAAGGGCTGGGAGGCTGCGCTAAGACTGTGCCAGCTGAAGTCAGCTTGAAACTATTGCAGAACTGCACCCTGTGAGTGAGGTTACTCCGGGTGAAGTTACACGAGACAGCTGAGTACATCCAACAGCTCTGCTGCTGAATGGGGGAAGTTTTGCTCCCCCCTTCCTCTCCCACCCAGTGGGGAGTTCGGCCTTTTCCGTTTGCCAGCTCTGGTTCTCGCTGGATCCCTTTTCTGAACTCTTCCAGCTTGCTAACCCAGCAGAAAGCTATGTTGGAGTTATTTTATGTTTTGGGTTTTGTTGGATTGTTTTTTTTGCCAAGATAGTGAACTGAATTGGCTCACCAAGAGATTTGACAAGCATCCAGAGCCCTCACAAAATAAATAGGGGAGAGCGTATGGGTGGAAGTGCAGAGGATGTAGTGGGGACCAGAGAAGGGGAGCAGGGTCTCTGCCTTTCCGTGGCACCACACAGTACGGCCAGCTCAAGCTGTCCCTTGAACCTTTCACTCCTTTTAAAGGACAGTGAGCTACCATCCACTGCCTGCTGAGCAGCCTGTGAAGTACTGTGGATTTTTGCCCTTGGTCCCTGTGTGTGGAGTGCTTTCTTTAGGCAAACTTTTAGTTCCCTACTTTAAAATTGGCAGTTGTAGTCTCTCCTTCGTTTGCTCAGGAAACTGGCCAGATAGTTTTGATGTAGGCTTGGTCTGTGATGGAGGAATGGTGTTACAACTTGCACGTGGTGCTTAACCTTCAAAATAGCAAATTCTTACAGGTATACAGCACAGAGCTGAAGTGATGTCACATTTTAGAAGTTGGCAACATGTTAATTAATATCCAAGTATTCAAAGCTGTGTAAATAAATGCACTACACAATGTTCCAGTGTTCCTCACCTCCCCCCCATCCTTTTTTTTTTTTCTTTTTTAACCTGGTAATTAGAAAGTGTTTATTTTGCATTTACTTGCCAGTCATTATGACATGTGAGATATCCAGGCAAGCAGAAAATTAGGAATTACTGAGGATACAGTAGTAAATATAGTAGTAAAAAACCCCATAACATGAATACCACCTAGCTTTGCTGAAGATGTATAGGGACACGAGGATGACTGGAACAACACAAAAATTTAATTTAGTCAAGGTTCGTGGCAGCAAAAACTTGAATCCTGTTTCTTTAATATGGAAAATGCAGTTAAAGCGGCGTATATTCAAAATAGAGCAGTTGTCTGTGTACTGCAGATCTCGGTGTGTGCTGCTCCATCTGCTCGCTGTGAATCAAGGCTTTTATTTTCATACCTGGTGAGAATATTTGGTCTAGTAGAACTTGAGGGACTGTTTTGGCTATTAGAGTTTGAAAAAAGTTATTTAAATGCTAGCATGTCATGACATCTCCAAATGCATATTGCTGTGCAAAAAATTCATGTTGGACGAGAGCTGTGTGTCTTATAAGCAAGAAATCTCATCTGTTGTGAGGGTAATCTTTTATTTAATGAAAACCTTCACAAATAGCCCCAAATAAATCACATTGCAATAAAGGAACTGAGCAGACTGTGTTTGCTGCGTTATGCTTCACCGCTGATCTGATAGCAGTTGTTCTGACTTTGCAGTGTGGTAGCTGAATACCCAGGTGAGCAGTAGGTGACGTGTAGGCAGAGTTCCTATGCACTTCACCTGAACCGTTCTGTCTCTTCCCTGCCTGTGCCCCCAGATAAGTACCCAAGGTCAGGGGACATCCTTTATCTGACAGCGGCCTGGCAGAATGGGGAAAGTTTTGCTAAGTAATAGATGTTGTATTTTGCATGATGCCTTCCCAAACCTTTGTCTTTAGATAAATGTCTTGTCAGTACGAAGATCTCTGTTGAGGTTAAAACTACGACTTGAGATGCGTGAAGGAAACACCTTAATGCTGCCCCACGATGGTCCTCTTTGGAGAGGCTGTTCTTGGGTGCTGAGCCTGAGGTAGGAGACACTTGGATGCTGACATCCCATGCTGGTGGCTTCCTTTACACACCTGTGGAAATTGCTGTCAGTGCAGCTAGAAGAGCAGTGCTTGTTACCTTCCAACTTAACTCCTGAAACACTTGGAGCTCCTGAAAACACATGGGTCAGTTAGAGAAACTCAAGAAGTCGAGCACAGAAGTGGTTGCATCTGGTGGCACAAATCTGCCATTTGGTACATCTTCTTCAGTCACTGTGGGTTCAGAATATCCTTTAGGAAAAGTTCAGATACAGAACTTGTAAGATGAAAAATTCGGAAACTGGGAAAAGCCTTTCCCCACAAGCTGCCAGAGAAAGTGAGAGTGAAATTAACATGTCACAGTTCCTATTTCCTGCTCCTCTATTTCTGAGTCTTACATACACAGGTAGAAGTAATAAATTAATAAAGAGTAAAGTGCTAGCGTATTCTGAGTGCGAGACTATACATTGAAACCTGCAGTCATTAGTTAGGCCTTTCTTGGGCATAACTTGGAACTGTCAGCTTGAAACTGGTCAGCAGAAATTTGATGAATTGCACATGGAGAAGAGGACCTTGAAGGAGCAAGGAGAATGAAATGGCATGTCCAACTGTTGATGTAACGTCTCTGTATTTTTGCAGAACTGTACGAAAATGTAACCAGTGTCTTTTCAGTGAAATCCTTTCACTGAACGTTTTGTGGTTTTTTTTCAAACCATGTCACACAGTGGAGATGGATCGGGGGTGATTTAGGAGCAGGATGTTGTGAGCAAAATTTGTAGCTTTCTGTTGCTCTTCCAGTGTCAGAGTTTAAGGCTTCACTCCTTTTTTTCTGAGTGATAGTGAAGTAGGCTGTTCCCATGAGAGTTGCTGGTTGGGGTAACAGTTGCAAGGAATTCCGATATTTTCAGTTTTACATGAAGAGAAGGTTGTGAGGGAGGAAATAAATGGCCGTGACACATATTTGAAAAATGATGGAAACTTTTCAGCATTTTATAAAACAAAATTACCTAAGTTGTTAAGAAAGATGGCTGTTACTGGAATGGTATGTGGGTTTGAAATGCACAAATTCATCTCCAACAATGGGACTTGCTATGGAGTTCTTATAGTATTGAGACGGTACAGTTTAGCTTAACTTAAAATATCTCTGGCTAAACGCATCATCCCTGCTTTTTGGGAGGCTGCTGCTTCTCACTCAATGTGGCTGTGCGGGTCCTTAGCCTGTTGCAATTGTGAATGAACCAAGTGAAATGGCCACAGTGGTTGAAATCTTTTTCAGGTATTTTTTCCATCCAAAAGTTTGAAATGCCATTCTGCCAGGGCAGTTTGTCCCAGACCTGTTCTGATTACATCTAGTTGCCTCTAGTTTTCATGTGCATGGTTCAAAACACTACACGTGACATCTCAGAAGTAGCATTCTGATTTTACTGATAGGAAAATTAAGGCACAGAAAAGCAATTAGTTTGCGTAGGACATCTTGTAGGTGGTGTGGAGGGAAAACAGGGATTCTCTCTCTCTTTTTTTTTTTTTTTTTTTTTTTTTTTTTTTTTTTTTTTTTGACTCCTGGTCCAGTTGTGCAAACTGCTACTCTTGGGACATTTTTTCAGGTACCTGTCTCACCCATGCCAGTCTTTGCCCCCGCCCACCTGTCCATGTTCTGTGATGCTGTGTTGCTTCTGTATATACCTTTGGTTTCTTTCAGTAAAGCAGTCAGTGGTTTCAATACTAATGTTAATAGTATGTGAGGGGTACATTATGTAGTGGATACAAGGAGGGGGAAAAGAAGAACCTCCTGTATGAGATGTTGATGGGGAAGCACGGTACTATGATCCCGGGTATTTTTCCTGCTTGTTTTCACTAGCCTTGCAATGCTACAGGATAGTTTGGGTTAAGAACAATGTTGCTACTGATTTGTAGCCACCAGGACTGATAAACTATCTGAAGGGGCCTTCAGAGTATCTTGGCAAACTGTGTTTGGATGCTTAGTGCAGACAAAGTCTATCTGTGTTGCTCAGGAAGGTAATTCCTATCTGTGCTGTTTTCCTCCTGCGTTGAGATCATTCTCCTATCCAACTGTTTCCCTGCTGAGGTCTTGATAGTTCTCAGTTTTTCCATAATGACAAAATCAAATTAGCCCAGTGATGACTGGTGCATGTGAAATTCCTCTCAGTTAAAGGGCGTTGCCCTGAATATTTTCTGGCTATTTTTTTTTTTTTTTTTGGGAAAATTCAGAGTCTTGTGTTTGAAAGGGAAAGGAGAAAAGATGCATAGTAGGAAATGCTGGTGCTTAAGGTACAGGAAGGAGCACGTAGCTTGTTGCTAGAATGTAATCTGTCCAGCTGTGACTTAGTCATCTTCAGTCTTATATAAAATGAGTCCAATCTAAACAGTTGAGCATCTCCCTCCTGAATGCGGCAAACCAGCATCTTTTATGCTTATGTGAAGCTGTAACAGGCGCAAGCCATCATCTTAGGAGTGCCTTCATACTTGTGAACCTGCAGCATTCATCATGCTGTCAAGCCTCATTTACTCATGTGATGGGTTTGTGGTTGGCCTTTTTTTTCTTCTTTTTTTTTTTTTTTTTTTTTTTTTTTTTTTTTTTAATTCTGTTCCACAATTTTTCCAGGTTTAAAGAGGTTCTGTGCTGTTGGCAGGGAATACAGCACTGATGATCCCAAACAGGAGAGCAGAGAACATAACCTGAGAACAGAGTGACTCTCCCAAGTCAGACTGAAGGTTTTGTTCATCTCTGACAAGGCCAAAGATAGATGCTTAGGGAAGAACGCAAGATGAGAGGATCACAGGGTCTCGGCTAACATCTCTAACTTCAGTCTAGTAGTTCATGCCGTTACATTAAATTCAGCCCTGCTCTCACTCACTTTGATTTAACATAACTATTCTTCAAGGAAAGGGAGGGGTAACTGACTATTATGACATGCATTTGTATGGATAAATATATGTCCACGTTAATATTTTGTTTCTATAATTATGGGGGTTTTGGAGGGATTGGGAAGATTCTTGCTAGTGTCTGAAGTAAGAATTTGTAATCTTTGTAGGAACTAGCCTGTGTGAGTTGAAAGATAATCTGTACTAGTTAAGGGATGATGGACATCCTTACTTAGGTAAGCAAGGAAACAGGTATGGTGAGCATGTTGTTAAATGTATTGATAAAGATAGGTGCTGATAAATCTTACCACAGTGAACAAGGAAGATAACATTTAAAATTCTGTCGATAATTTTGTCACTAATACATGTTTCATGAAACTGGGGAAGCTAACATCAAAGTCACCTGTGTATGCAGTGGAAGAGCAGTCTCCTTTGGAGGTGTAGTTGCAGCTGGAGCTTCACTTGGATAGTTTGAAGCATTCTTCAAAGGCTTCCAAGAAAGTATTTGATGTAGTTTTAAAAAAAAAAAACCAACACCCTTTTTTTTTTTTTTTTTTTTTTTTTTTTTTTTTTTTTTTTTCATAAAAACCTACAAATGTACCGTGCGCACTGGGAAGGCTTAATGGTTTGGGTTGATGGTGTCTGGGGACATCTAGACTGCAGTCTGTTGCACGATTTTAAATTCCCCCCAAAGAATTGTGGAAATCTGTGCACTGATTTTTAGGCTGTGCTTGACAAACATGGTCTAGCTCGTTTGTAAGCTGCAGTGCCAAGTGCAGAAATGGCTAGGTGAGATTTTTCCAGTCTTTGTTAGGTGGAAAGTCAGATCATCAGAAGGTTATTTTTGGCCTTAAAATGCATAGTTACGCAAACTATGGCCCTGGAGAAGAAATGAGCAAAGCCCTGAGCAACCTGATCCAAGTTGGCCCTGCTTTGGGGAAGAGGAGGGGGTCTCAGTTAACTTTCAGTGGTCCTTTCCAGCCTAGATTATTCAGTGGTTCTGTGGGAGTTGGACTGAGTGTGGAAGTTGTGGGGGACATGTCTGGTTTGAGTGGAGAGGGCAAGAGTTAAGAAGGCAGCAAGCTAGTCTGACACTAGAAATGGTTGTGCTGGAGAAATTGCATTAGTGGTGGAGATCTAGAGTAAAATATCTGGGATTATAACTTGGAAAAGACACATCTAGCTTTATACAAAGTTGGGAGATGAAATCAGGTTTTAATTTACTGCTCTTTAGAATATTTTTATCTTGATAGCATAAAGTAATTGATAAAGCTTCTGTCAGAGAGATTCTAGTGAGATAATAAAGTATGTTTAAGGAGCTCTGAATTGTTATGCCACATTTCAACAAAAGATATCAGCCCTTTCGGTTGTGAGGTGATGCATTTGTGAGCAAAACTGCAAACCCACCTATGCATTGTGAAACATTTGGAAAGCAGTAGCTCAATTTAAGGTCTTTGCAGCTAGTTGCTTCTACATGGTACTTGGGCCAGTATTTTATTTAGAAGGATTAATGTGATTCTTGAGCATATTGGGGAGGGGGGAAGTGGGGGAAAGGAATGTGAAGCAAAAATAAGTAATCTTAACACAGCACCGTTGAGACTGATACTGGAATTGAATTTTGGTTTCCATGCTTCAAGAAGAATGCCAGTGTATTTGGAGAGAATTCAAAGGACAGCTGCAGAAATGATCCAGGGACTGGAAAATAAGCCTCATGATGTGAGGCTTAAAGGAGCTCAACTTACTCAGCTTATTGAAAAGACAATTGAAAGAGGACTTGATCTTTCTCTGAAAGGACTTGTGAGATTTGCTGACAAAAGCATAGCAATATCAACTGAAGTTAGACAAATTCAGTCTCAATGTGCAGTTTCTTAGCAGTGATAATTAAACATTGGAATGGTTTATAGGGAAGAAGCAAATGTACATCTTAGTTTTTTTTAAATAGGCTCAAATAGTTTCTTTCTGGAGAAGATACACTGCAATTTATTTTTTTAAAAAATGATGATAATGCTCCTCTCCCGACCCTGGAGTTTAAGAATTTTTAAAAGTTTTGTGCCGTGATCACTTGGCACAAGTTCAGATACATGTAAGCACAGTCAAAACCAAGATCGTGAATTTAGAGAAGAAATAGTTAACCTGGTGCTAGAATACTGCCTTGCATAAGACACATAAGATGTGAAGGGAACTCTGAAATTTAATGCTTTGTGGCTTGCATCATTGGAACTCAGTTCTTTCCCATACTGCGTTGCTTCAGATGTTTAAGATATGGGTAAGACTTTCTGAAAACCTCCACAGAGAAGCCCTGATGTAACTGTGTACACTCACTGTATTCAGATGAGCATTTCTGAATTCCAGTTGACCACAGCAGAAGTCTGTAAATCTTTTTTTTATCCTTTTTTAGAAACAGTATTAAAAAAATTGCACAATAGCGGTACGATTACAATTCCTTAGAGAGGCAAAGTAAGCACAAGCTCTCCTGGTAGGTTTCATTCTTAAATTAATGTAGGATATTCTCTGCCTCTGAAATCAACTGGACTTAGTCAGAAAGTTTATTCATGTTTGAAACAATATTAAATAATTGTCAGAAGCAGTATTCTAATGGCAGTTGTTTGCTGTTTTTTTGCCATCCAAATGAGAGTACTTCAGTGATTCTGCTCCTCCCTTGCTTTGTAAATTCACCTGGGGAATTGAGTGACTCAGTTTGGTAATGGCTCCAGATCGTGCTTCTACCTTTTATTTGTCCATTCCACCACTCCCTTGATGGCTGACGAGTTTCTCTATTTCCATAGATTATCTTATTCCAGATGCCTTTGTAGACATGCAGAGCTCTCTCTGGTAGCTCTCACAGTCTGCTGCTTGGTGCAGGTGGAGCTGTGGGTGGCCCTGCCTGTGGAAATACTCCTCGCCTGCGCAGAGTAGGACCTGGAGCTACCTGGGCTGCTCTCCCTCCTCCTGCATGGCTGCATTCCTGCCTCTCCTCTCCGGTTGGACCAGGGAGGAGCCCCATGGCTCCCATCTCCACAGCTGTGCAGCAAGGAAATGCTTCTCTGTCCTAAGGAAGAAGAGGCAGCTCAAACCCCTGTAGCTTTTTGAATGTTGAGCGTATCGATTTGTCACGTAAATGGAGCTGTTTCTGAGGTGAGGAGGTTGTCTAGCAACTGAAGTTTCTTTGCTTAGGGCTAAAGGGATAGCAAACTGCAGAAACGTGTTGGGGCACTACACAGTGTAAAGCAAAGGCCTCCAGCTTCGAGATGTAGTGCGGCAATCCCTTCTCCCGACAGCCCTATCTGTCTTAACCTGCAGAAGTGACGCGCAGAAAGTGCTGCACACCAAACAGGTTGTGAAGGCTTAGCAGGAAAGAAATCTTCCCCCTGTCTTGCCTTCGCTCTCTGCTGTGTCATCACCCCCCTCTCCCCAGCATCCAGAAGCTGATGGAGATGACATGCCGGAGGAGAGTCGTCAGCCTCTTCAGCATGAACAACTCTTGCGTTTCAACCTTAGTTTTGTTGTGTAGTTGTACGTACCTGTGCTTAGTTGTGTTTGCAATAATAATAATGAAAATGTCCTTAATATATTACTCTGCTCATAATTCAGCATTCAAAAAACCCAATGGCTGTGGTAGCAGATAGCATTTCATTATTGATGTGTTACAGAACCACTTGCTCAGCATCGCTTTCGTGTGAGCTCCACAATGAGCACTCTTGGCCAACTGTTTGATGTCAGTGCTCCTGTGTTACCACCCACATGCAGTTAAGGTGGTTGGTTACAGCGTTGTATGCTGATAGAGAAGCTCTTCTGAAAAGTCACTCTGAATTTATCTGCCAGTCACCAGAAATAAATCTGGTTTAGGTGGTTCTTGTCTTTATTCAGCCACCAATTGCAGTTTTGAGACTGATGATTTCTGGTCATCTGCATTTACTTTGAAAATGTGTTCAACTGGATTACCTGCTTTTCATCATGTTAACAAAAAAAATATGGGCTATTCAAAAAGTGACCGTGGCTCTCGGTGTTGTCTGTGCCACTGAGATTTGCATTTCTTGCCAGCACTCAAGAAGCAGGTTGGAGCTTCCCGAGTGTCATACTTGCAGCGTGAGAGCAAGTCTTCGATTAGCTTATTTTACCAAAAACCTGCCAAAATAACTTAGCAACACTTAGATTCCTCAGAGCTTGATGGTCGAATATATGGTTGGCTGATGGTTTATTCTGTCAATCTGACTGCTGTAGTCGAGGGAACATTGACTGCGCACAGAGGATCCAACATGCAGAGCTGGGGTGTGCCGTGCTGCTTTGTTGGTAGTACCTATGTTTTGGGATCAGCACATACCTCGCCAGTGCCAAAATACAATATGACACGAGCCAGAAAAATGAACTGCAGTAAAGAACATCTCTTGAACATAATTCAGCAGCAGCAAGTGCGTAGAAGCCCCACAGAGGGAAGTAAGACTTTCTGGCTGATACTCTGCATTTGGGCCTTCGTGATGGCTCTGCACCACGGTCCTACTGACTCTGTCTGCTCTCTGACAGGTTTTGTGCTGGGAAAAGTAGATCTGCAGGAAATGTCTGAACTTTTGAGGGGTCTCAGGACCACATTAAATGACTCAGAGTGGCACTGGTGCCTGGGCAGTGGCCACAGACTGACAGAGTCGGTGGAGTTTCTTACAGAGACGTCCCTGAGAAGGGGATGTGGTGAGGCAGAGCAGCAGGCTGGACTTTGAAGCCTGCCACAATGCTAGAACATTGCTGAAATCCTTATTAGCCATGTAAAATTTGCTGGATTTTAATGTTTCTCAGTGATTACGTAGCTCAAGTTAGTAAATGCATCCAAATGTCTCGCCGAGTGCAGGTTGGAGGTGTTTTTGTAGCTGGGTTTTCCCCAGTGTTCCTTGGGGCATGGCACATGAGCATTACTCAAGCCTGGAGTAACTTCCTTACAACGTGGAGAAAAATGCATTTGCATGATCTGGAGCCCAGGTGCAAGGCTGTGAAACTCGCCAGTTGCAAATCACGGAGCCTGGGAGGGCACTCAGTGATGGGTTGAGCTGGGGGGTGGGAAGGGTCAAATGGAGCCCTATAATGGGAAGTGAGGCTGAACCCTCGCTTGAGGAGCCGCGGTTCCATAATTGCCACACTGTGTGATGTTGCCATGGCTGCCTGGGCTGTCCCTGCGTGGTTTCCTGGTGTGTGAGAGCCGGGCTGGGGCTGCCGGCGAGTGCAGAGCTGCCCTACGTGTTTGGGGAGCTGAGGCGTGCGCTGGCAAGCCTCGGTGACGGGAGGATCCCCCGCCTGGGAGATTTGAGGCTTTGAGCTCAGTCTTTCTCCCGTCTCTCCCCTCCAACAGATCAGAAGGCGAGCTGTGATTTTTGCAGGAATTAAACCCCCCTTTTTACTTCTTTC